>CACRXK020016554.1:0-11278 GCA_902702795.2 Paramuricea clavata | reverse complement strand
CCACACTTTCGGAACAGTTGAAGATGAGTACGGTTCTTATTATTTTTTTTCTTTTGAGAGTTCTCCTTGCTGTGGGTTGTTCCATGGTTTCTTTATTTATATGTAGGAAGTCTTGTCTATAGATGGATCGTTGATTCTGTTTGAGGTACTTTTAACCATATTTAAGGTTACTCGACTCTACTCACGACATTACTCACAAGTTAACTCGGATATGCTCGTGAGACTACTCAGATATGCTCAAAATTTACTTGGATCTACTCGTGAGATACTTTCAAGTAGATATAGGTCTACTCACGAGATACTCACAAGTAGATATAGGTCTACTCAACTTTTTACTATAAATAAAGAGAAACCATGTCAGAAGTAAACCAAGATACGACAGAAGTACCCATCACAAATCCAGTAAAGACCCACGTCAAGGATCCCAGAAGGGTGGAGGCAGGACGTAGGCTTGCTAAGATAAGTAAGGAAGCAAAAGCAAGGAAGAAAGCACAGCTCGAAGCTATCAAAGAAGAGGAGCAGAACGTTCTGACCGAAGAATCTGAAAATGATGAGTCAATAGTCACCCTAGATATGGTAGGTCTGGTAGTAGGTATCGCCGTAGGACTCGGATCCCTCTATGTTATGTTACGTGGTGTAGTCGTCAGGAAAAGGACGAGAAACCCGAGGAAAATAAGATTGTAAAGGAGCCGAAACCCGCTGTTATCACACCAAAAGGTCCTGACTTGTTTGACTAAAATAGTTCTACTATAATAAAAGACATAATGACCGACACGAAGAAGGAAGTGATCAACGAACTGTACGATGCGGCACTATTGACAACCGGAGTCGTTGGGGTATCCTACCTTGCCAAAACGGTTGCCGAAAAAAGCCTGGGTGCACCGATGACCCTAGAAGGAGCGGCAAAGCTTGCCGTTGCCGTAGCCGGAAGTGCATTCACCATAGGATATCTTAAGGATAAGGGATACATCCCAAAAATGATTGACAAATAAAGAATGACATCTGTCGTTGTAGGAGGACTTTTTAATGCCGTGGCCTTTGCCGGGGCCGGCTTTCTATTCTCCAAGCTTAATGGACAAGGCTACAAGGAAGAGGTAAAAAGACATAACCAAGCTCTAGAGAAGCTTGCAAAATCCAAGGAGAAGTTTTACGAATCCGAAGTGAAGCGCAGGAACGACGAGGCAAGACGGAGGGCCGAGATCCTGGATGCTAACAAGGACATCGAGGAAACAAACAGGGCACTGGAAGACCTGAGGGATTATACGAGGCTTATGGATAATACGGCATCCCAACGCAGACCTAAGTTGGAGGATTACTATCAACCATCGGACGAGATGAAAAGATACGCAGTGTTGACAGTGGGTATACTTGGTGTTGGCGGTGCTTACGGATGAACACGAATATTTTAAATCCTACCATTTGGATTTAAAACCCTATGTTGTCATGAGGAAGCAGCTTATGGTTGTAGTTCCTGTTCTGTTGGTTACATTTCCGGAAGAGTCTACATCCTTGGATTCTAGACCAAAAATTTGTACCATAGAATTTGTTGTATCGCCAGTAACGAAAAATGTAAACGAGACCTGTATAATCCTACTGCTCTGATCACGCGTGAGCATGACGACGGTTCCTGCACTTCCCACGTAAAACCCGTACAGGGTGGAGGATGTTGCCGTGTTACTTCCGTCACTAACATTAAACCTGATGAATTTTGCGTTCCCTTTATCCACATCGGAAATATTAGAAGTTTGAAGAAATCCGGGTGGATACCCAGGTGTTTGTGTAAAATCGTACTGTACATAATTTTTCCCGAGGCTATTTAATTTTACAATCTCGTCCGTATTTTTGGTAACTTCTGCCGTGTTTCCCTGCTGTCCCTTTTCGACTACTGCTAATTTCCGTTTTAAGATATCTAGGTCCTCTGCTGTTGTATCAAAGTAATCGTACCCGAGTAGGATGCTCATTTTATTTAACGTCGAAATACTAGGTATGCAAGTCCAAAGGATGCTACTGCCGCCATCCCAAGAGCCATATTTTGGGTATCAGACTTCTGCCTTAGTTCTGGGGGTTTAAAGTCCTCCACGGTTGGGGTTGGTGTAATGTCATGGCTTTCGTCTATGCTGGAAACTGGTGTAATGTCATGGCTTTCATCTATATTATTCGTAGGGGTAGGAACAGGATTACTCGTATAATTCACCTTCTCATTCTTCCCAAACGTCATCCCGTTTTTAGCTACCGTCAGAACATTGCTGAATCCTGGAATAGGTTTCACTAAGATTCTCAGGTCTGAAGGAATTAAGATTAAACCCGGCATGATTGCAAAATTTAGGACGACATGTGTATTGGCAATAGCCGTCCTCATATATGTTGGAAATGGTAATTGTCACATCGTCCTGTACAATTGTATCCTTTGATACCTTACGGAAAACCTCCTGTGTCTGCAGACTTTTTGCACCCTGACCTACGATACTCCATCGGGTTTTAGCCTGTGCCCCCAGGACGGAATACACAAATGTTTCGATAGACTGCTGGAATAATTTCTGTCCAACTTTGGTAAGTCCCCGGGATGTTTTGGGAATAAGGGTTTTATAATCATTTTCAACGTCAAAGGGTGATCTACCAGTCAGGTATTCGTATTCGATAAATGAACCTCCATATTTAGTCAGACGGTACTTCTGACGTCGTATTCTTTTCCGTTCGCTTACGGGTAAACCGTAGTACCATGTCCCAATGTTTGCGTGGGAAGAGACGGTTCTCCTAACCCATGTCTCACGTACAGGCATGTACTTCCTAATGGTTCGTATATCATCACTTGTAAGGTACTGGTCTAATAGATTTGGGTTACGCATGAACCTCGATAGGTGAAAGTGAAGGTGGAAGCGGACAATGGAGGTTACTATGTTGGAGTGTGAATTGGGAAAGTTGTCCGTAAGGTGATCCTCGGAAATTCCGGATTTAAACATAGCAACATAGCATGCCGCCAGGGAACAGAAGTAGGAATTGGAATGGTAATCGAAGGGTATGGTGTTGATAAAGGCTTCGGGGGGTTTATCGTACGATGGTTTAATAGGTTCCAGTTTCGTCAGGAAATTTTCGGTTTCCGTAACATAGACCTTAAAGGTATGCACATCCATCTTGAAATCCTTATTCGGACGAAAGATTGCATCCGGTCGAACACTACGCCACCCTTCTACCCAGTACAGGTACTTGGTCCACTCCGGATTTGTGCGGAATGTGTCAGATGTGAGATCATAGCTTGTGAGATCATCCACTTTGTAGAAAATGTCTCTAGACTCTACAGTTCCATCCTTGGCAAAGGTAACATTAAAGTCGAACTTGGATAGGGTCGCATTGGGATATTTTTTCATGAAGTCTGTCTTCATTTTCTGGATTTCGACGGGTACTGCCGCCTTAACCTTCTCATAATTCTTTCCGTAGTAGTTCCGAAAGATTTCCTCACTCATCCTTTTATTTGATGTAAAGTTCTAACAAGACATCTCCAGGGATGATTCCGGTATTAGATCCAATCTCAAACCGGATTTCGCTGTATTTGCCAGCATCCACCCGTACTTGGCTTTCGATGTCGTTGTATTTGGTTGTGGTTCCAAAGAGAGGTCTTGTTCCATCGATGGGAAGGGAAGTGATGACGGTACTCCTATTTCCGTACGGTCCTATGTTATGCTCGCGATTCACAAGGTTACAGCTGACTGTAAGGTATCGCAAACCTTCATGGATGTCTACGGGACGATCGCTAATGTGTGGGGTATATGTAGGACCATTGGAGGATCGGTATCCCAGAATACTCGTGAGATTTTGGAGTCCTGCGGAATTTGTTCCCTTAGCAAAGTCGATCCTTATCCTTCCATCGGGATATTCCCTAAGTGTCAACCCGTTTTCCTCCAGCTCTTTCCTAAGCTGTTTAAAGGTCCAGTACCCTTCATCTATCATTACCTTCTTCCCATCTACGGAAATGTAGTCATTGAACCCCTTGCGAATATTCTTATAATTCCAAAACACGGCAGCAGTCTTTACGTAAAGTTCGGATCCATGGGTAAGGATCAGTGGATCCTGTATATCTAGGGTAACCCCTCCGTCTTCAACATAGACCGTTATCTTCTTCATGTTTTATTTACAGATAAATAAAATGAGTTTGGAACTGGATGTAGCTCTCCGAGAAATATATTTTAACGTTAACGGTGGGTACATGTCGATGGAAAAATTATACCAGAGTGCAAGGTGGGTAAGGGAAGTCTAACCTTTGGTGCAGTTGCAAGGGTCGAATTTAACAGTTCCAGCGTAAAGAACTACAAATACATGAAGAAGGGTGAATGCTGTCCGGAACCCAAGCCAGAACCTAAACCCAAACCCAAACCTGTCAAAAACAAAGGTAAGAAATAAAATGGGATGCCTGTCCTCAAAACCCGAAACCGCAAACAGAATAAAGTACAACAAAGATCATAAAAGAAGGAAGATGTTCAACCTTGGCATTGGCATCGAACGGGGTGACATAACGATGAGCGCACATACCCAAATCGGTTATGCCAGCACAACCGTAAAGAAATACGATAAACAAAATGATGAGAATACCACGGAAACTAGTGTGGTTGTGTCTGATCAGCTGACTAGTAATTCCGATAACGGTTGAGGTACTCATTATCGTTACCCTAAGACTAATACTTCAATTTTAATGACTTAATAAACATTAAAATTTATTCAACATAATCCCAACCTAATGTCTCAAATATTTTCTTACACCGATCGTGAGGGACCTTCCCCTTAGGAATCTTAAGTAAAGACCAGTCAGCCTCCACACCAAATCGTTTACATACCTGATAACTAATAATATTAAGATTAGGTAGTCTCTTTCCCCTAGGTTCCTCTTTGTTACAAATATTAACAATTTTATTTATAACCTCAGGAGATACTTTCCCAAACAGTTCGTATTCCGACACACCCTTCCTTTTTATAAAACCATAGACTTTCTCACGGATAGTAGCTGGCTTATGCTCCATAATTGCCCTATCCCAACAATCGAAATCGGAAACGTAACCGGTCCTACCAACCTCTAACCCACACTTACAACGCGTTCTTTTCCCGCCTATATCAATAAGATTATGCTTATGTCCCTCGGAACAAAAGTGTTTGTTGGGATATTCCACAGGTTCCTTCGAAGCAAGGAGATCCAAGTACTCTTTTCCCGCTATTCTAAAGTTCTTCATTATTTTTCCCTTTCTCTTCCTCTCTCTCTCCATTCTCGATTCCCATCCTATAGCTGGATCCTGAAGATATTTCATAAAATCTTTTTTAGTTTTACAAATGCCGTTCAAGCCGGACAATAACTTAGTATCTATAATCTTCTTATCAAAATCCCAATTAATGGAATCTAAGTACGCTACCTGAATAAAACACAAATCCTTGTATTCCTCCCGAATCACAATATCCCAAAATAATTCCCTGTTCCGATTAAATTTTCCGATAGATATCTCGACGGGGGTGTACAAACCTTCCTGAATCTCCTCGTAAGGTACTTCGCTAAAATCCATACCCTTTTACTTATACAATCCCTTCCATTTAAACCATTTACCTTCCCCCTGGCTTTTCTCAATCTGCCCTCGTACGGACTCGACAACAAATATAATACACAGAATAGTCAGTATGACCCCCACGATGCTGCCGCTGTGATATAGATAATGGTAAAAGTCACTAATCTTCACCGAAAACCCCAACAAGCGTGCGGGTTGCGGCGGATGCGGTGGGTCCGCGAACGACCGAATTCATCGGGTCAACACCCGCGGGAATCCGTGGCAAAATTGTCGGAGCATGCGTATGCGTGCGGGGTTGCTTGCGTGTTCGTGACCACGGATGCATGAGGACGGGGGAGGGGTCCGGCAGGCATGGGCGGCGCAGGGAACTGGAAAACCAGAAGTGGTGGAGTCGATTCTATTCCGGGAAGTCGAAATTCCGGGAAGGCGAACCTAGGCGTGCCCGAGCTTGCCCGGATCCACTATAATTTACCTTACATGAAGTATTAACCAAAATGAGCCAGAACCGGCCTATTTACACTACCAATATTTTCCTTATACCATGAGTATATATTATTAAAAATAAATGTCTAATATTTTCCTCACACCATTATTGTGCAATTTTGGTGATTTGAACTATCAAATGAAACATATTTATACCTGTACACGATTCCGGTCGTTCCAATGTTAAGGTGAATGAGAACTGCAGGGGTGGGTGCCAAATTCTTAGTTTGCTCATGCCTTGCCTAACTTAGAAACTATGTATATATTGTTTATCATGTTTATCTGATATCAAAGTCAAAGGCTATTTGCCAGACATTGACTGACACAAGTTTTCCTTGTTCGTTCAATGTATAGTTAAGTTGTGTAGATGTCTGCCTACTGTGCTAGATTACATATTGAATCACATTTGAAGACAGATTTCCAAAATTGAATACATTTAACTGTCTCTTAAAATTTGATGTGCTCTACTCTACAATGGGTCATTCCAGAAAACATCCATACCACACCCACGGAGGAAATTGCAAGTTAACCCCCTACCCCCTTCGGATGTCCTAATACATCTACTATTATCAGAAACAATTTTATCTCCCCTCCCCCTCCGGACGGCAGAAATTTCCTCCGTGGGGGGACTGTGGATCTTTTCTGGAACGACCCAATTATGTAGTTGAAGGGTCTTGTAGTCTAATGGTGTAAATTACTGAGTAGAAATTTTAAACATTTATTAGACTTAACCAGGATCAATTGCAAAAAATGCATCTGATACAGGTCCCTGGCAGCAATCGAACCTACTGCAAACTCCGGTAATGGCGGTACAACACTCTAACCAACTTAGCTACAGACACCAGTTGTCAAGCTCTAACCACAAGTTCATGCATACATACCTACTGCAAATTCTTGTAATGGCGGTACAACGATCTAGTAACCAACTGAGCTACAGACACCAGTTGTCAAGCTCTAACTCCACAAGTTCATGTATATATATACTATAGGGTTCTGCCATGTGTTGGTTATGGGTAAATATCAAAATTTTGTTGGCATCTCACTTGATTGATAAATTTATACTGTAATGAAGAGTCTTGTAATTATGAATATAAATGTACCCAAATTCCCACTCAATGAATTCCATCTACAAGACCCTTTAACCACTATTTTACTTTTTGTAAGTGGTACATGAATATTCAAATGGCCATAATTCCACTAAAATAATTTCTTTTTTGCAGAGCAATGTCTACTCACAAGCTAAACCTTCCCTTTTCTGTTCCCGAGGAAATGATCAGCAAGGAAAAAGACAGTGGTATTACGTATGACTTACATTAAGACAAGAGCCAGTAAAGGTGTATAAGAACTCTTAGATGTATGAAGGCAGACAAGTCACAACATGTGATCAAAACGCATGTGGTACTCTTGGGTAGTGGCTTGTCTGTTGAAGGGCATAATATGTATTATACTGATAAAATCTGCGGTAAATGTGGTGTTGGTTTTACAGAGAGTCAGAGATTAAGATAATAAATAACCTGAACTCAGTAACTACAGTAACAAACAAAATGTCTGATAAACTGCTACCTTAATTAATAAATGGCAGCATTTTTCAGACAAACACATTTTTTTCTGACATAAATAATAAATGAAGTCATATTGAATTAAACAATGTATATTGGGAAAACATAAACTGACTCCAATATTTCATCTATGGGCGCTTTCCATTCAATAGCCTGACCGGTCAGACCTGAATACTTTTCTCAGTATCAAAGGAAAGATCTGGTCTATGTTTCTCAAATGTCTAGCGAAAATGGACTTTGACAAAATTTTCCGGTTAGATAGGTCCGAAACCCAAATGTTTTGTGTTTCATTCAACAATTTGACCGTTCTGACCGGTTTGGCCATCTTAATGGAAAGCGCCATATAAATCTTTTTTATTCAAACTTGTTTGGCATTGTTCAGCAAACAACGAAGAGAAATAAGATTGCAGTGCCAATTTTTCAAATTGTCCCTCCAAATGCAGTGACAAAATTTCAACTTGGCGCTGCAAATGCAGTACCAAATTTTCAATTTGTCGCTGCAAATGCAGTGCCGAAATTTCAACTTGGCACTGCAAATGCAGTGCCAAATTTTCAATTTGTCGCTGCAAATACAGTGCCAAATTTTCAACTTGGCGCTGCAAATGCAGTGCCAAATTTTCAACTTGGCGCTGAAAATGCAGTGCCAAATGCAGTGCCAACTTGCAGTGAGAAATATAAATGCTTCGTAGTTGCGATATCGGGCAAAATATCTCCGTTTTGTCATCGTTTTTATTCGGGTTGCAAAATATAGTATTATATTAAAGATTTGTGAGCAAGATAATTTCCCATTCCTGCTAAATATTACCCTGCGAGCAGAGCCTTATTTTCGTTTCTTCGGCGAGGGAGAAAGGAGAAAATAAGGCTCTGCAGTATTCGTGTTTTGCTTCCATTGCGCATGCTCTGTCGGTTGCCTAGTTACAGCTATATGAAATTTTATACCTGTCTTCGCAGACGTCCGCCTTTATTACTAGCGAATCAAAATTCAGCATCGTTTGATCCGCTTATCCGTTCAAGACTTCAAGCTCGCGCGAAATTGTAGAATTATATTAAACGTAAGGTATTTTGAAGTGGTTATCAAATTTCAAACAAAACTCTCTTTAGTTTTCGTGTGTAAATGCCAAAACTTGATTCATTTGCAACAAACTCGTATAAGTATTGTTCGATTTCGGCCATTTCGTTTTGTTGGCTATGTCGCTGGCTCGCACTGATTTAGTCATCGGTTCACCGTCAAACTGTAGCCGCGCGCATTAAATACCGGATAAACTGGTTAAACCGGTCTGCTTCTTCGTCCAGAATCTTGGACGAAGCAAAACACGAATACTGCAGAGCCTTATTTTCTCCTTTCCCTTTCGCCGAAGAAACGAAAATAAGGCTCTGCTCGCCGGGTAGCTAAATATGCGTGATTTTACAATAAACGGCATTGCTATTCTCGTTTGCTTCAAGATCATTCAATTTCATTAAAATTTCCTAATTTCTTGCAATGCTGCAGTTCTTGATTTTGTTGGGTTTTGTTGCAAATATTAATAAAATGTAGGGAATCCTGCATGAATGAATAGACAGATTGCAAGAATCTCATTATATTCCAATTATTAGCAGCATATTGGTCAAATTTCGTACAAAAACAGCAGATTTGCTTAGGTTTTGTCCGGAATTCAGTTAAATAGAATATTTCACTTTGCTCTAGAACGTGTTTACGTTTATGATGCACTACAGCCTGTTGAATTTCCATAGCGTTTTTTTGAGACACCTGGACATCCTTTACAGGATTAAAAACACAATATATGCAATTAATGATCTCACCAAGATGCTTAACAATGCTGGGATTAGCCGCAGCCATAATTAAGCGGATTACGCATGCAGCACTACAGTACCTACTAACTAGTATTTTTCATCCATCGGTTGTAAACTGTCGAAAAATGTCCAAAATATTAATGTTGACCCTATGACATTTGTCACTCCTACGGAGAGTTCGTTTCACTTTTCATGTATTTCAGTTCAGGAGACTTTTGACGCTTTAAACCAACTTAATTCAAGGAAATCACCAGGACTGGACGGCATAAGTGTAAAACTATTAAAAGATACAAGCGATGTTATCGCGCAACCATTAGCCAACATCTTTAATCTATCTCTTCAGACTGCAATTTTTCCGGACGAGTGGAAAATCGCCAAGGTATCACCAGTCTTTAAAGAAGGGAATAAAACTGATTGCGGAAATTGTAGACCAATCTCTGTAATTTCTGTGGTTGCTAAGCTGTTTGAAGGGCTAGTGTACAATCAATTGAGAACGTTTATTGCCGACAATAGCATTCTTGTAGAGCAACAGTCCGGTTTTCATTCACAACACTCTACTGAGACGGCACTCTTAGGTTCGACAAATGAGTGGTTATATAACATGGACAGTGGCTTAATCAATGGAGTCCTGTTCTTGAACTTGAAAAAAGCTTTTGACACTGTCGACCATGAAATCTTATTAATTAAAGAAACTTCACCTATACGGCAGAAAAGGAACTACTTACGCATGGTTTGAATCTTACATCCAAAATAGAAAATCGATTTGTTTAATGAATGGGAAAAAATTACATTCTAGAGAAATTAGGTGTGGGGTACCACAGGGTTCTAACCTTGGCCCCATCCTATTCCTCTTGTATATTAACGATCTACCTAAGTGTCTAGAAACAACCAAGGCCAACTTGTTTGCTGATGACACAAATCTTTCGTGTGCCGGCTTAGATGCCAACGAAATCGAGACTAAACTTAAAAGAAATCTTTAGAATGTTCATAGTTGGCTTAGATGTAACAAACTCACGCTAAACGATAGCAAAACGGAATTTATGATAATTGGCTCTAGACATCATCTTATTAAATTTGAAGACAACCCAGAGATTTCATTAGCCATACGAGATAATAATATTAAACGGGTCACCAACAAAAAATCTCTTGGTTTTATCATCGACGATCAATTAAAGGGGGGGTATACACATTGACGCACAATGTAAAAAAATCTCAAAAAATATTGCATTACTAAGAAGAGCCAAGTCCTTTGTTCCTTTATACATTCTAATCAAAATGTATAATGCTCTAGTATCTCCTCACCTGACATATTGCTCAACAATATGGAATGATGCGTCTAATACCATTCTTAACAAACTCTCTAAGTTACAAAGAAGAGCAGCTCGGGTTATCACAGGACAATCATACGATGTTCGTTCCACTCAAATACTAGAAAGTCTCAATTGGATGCCAATTGAAGACATTTTAAAGAAAAGAGAAATCATTATGACGTTTAAAGCTTTAACAGAATTTCTTCACGAGATGCGAAAGTAGTAATTATTCTCTAACGAGTTTAACTATTCTGCGGGTTGCGGGCTGCGGGCCGAAAAATGCGGGCTGCGGGCCGAAACTGCGGGCTGCGGGCCAAAAATTGCGGGCTGCGGGCCAAAAATTGCGGGCTGCGGGCCAAAAATTGCGGGCTGCGGGCCAAAAATTGCGGGCTGCGGGCCAAAAATTGCGGGCTGCGGGCAGAAAAATGCGGGTTGCGGGCAGAAAAATGCTAACACGATTGCAAGCCGCGGGTCTAGTTGCGGGCCTGACGAATTTTTAAAAAAATATTGTCAAAATGTAAAGAAAATAACAATATTATTCAAAATTTTCTGTCTTTGAAGTATATTCTATGTCTAATGTTATTCGTAATCATAT
>CACRXK020016553.1:0-11278 GCA_902702795.2 Paramuricea clavata | reverse complement strand
AGCACGCCAAAGTTGACTCGAACTCAAACCCATTGAAATCTCGACGTTTTGAGCACGAAGTGCGAGTCATGTGATATCAAGCAATTAAAAGAACTTTTCTCATTTTTTTTTATACTTCACTTGGGATTAAAATGTGGGTTTTTCGTCTGGATTCAGTAATTTGGGGTTTTTGTCGGCGGGGATATTAATTGTCGGCGGGGATATTGTCGGCGGGTTTTTTCCTGTGCATGGGGGTTTTGTCGGCAACCGCCTTCGTATCTGTAGAAAAAAACACAAAACAGTGTTATTGAAGGTACGAGATCTCAATCACGACCGTGCTAGAAAATTTTTCGATCTCGACCGCCCTTGAGAAATCTCGACCGTCCTAAAAAAAAATTAGGATTCCATGCTCTGGATTCCGGATTCCCAAACGTAAATCAGACTGGATTCCTTTCATACATATGGAGACTTGTTATAGTTACTCGGAATAGTTTAGTTCAGTTAGATTTTTACATTAGTATGATACCTGTTGTGGCTACAACGTCGCCAATCATCCCTATAAGCGGCCACAAAAATACAACCTTGAAAACAAAACGAATAAAGAGATATAAGAATACACTAGCGGCAGAAAAGGCTCTTTATCTGTTGAAGACTGCAATACATACTAAAATTAATACTAAGTATATAGCTAAGTATTAGGTTGTTAAATTTCTAACTTATCGCAACATCGCTAGAATACTACGGCATGATGATGCCAAGGACTTGACATACTCAGCAGATCTTTGGAAATCATGTAAATGAATTACCAGGAGCTTTCTGGAGGAGCTTGTACTAGTTCTTATAGTATTAATTTTAGAATGCATCGTAGTCTTCAACAGATGCCGAGAGAGTCTTGCTTATATATATATATATATATATATATATATATATATATATATATATATATATATATATATATATATATATATATATATATATATATATATATATATATATATATATATATAGGGAGCCTTACTTGTGTCGCTTGGTTTAAGCGCGAGTTACGTGATAATGCAAAAAAAACCCGCCTCTAAGCTTAATGTAATAGAATAATTATAATACCTTCAGTCTTACGATGTTCTTCATGTTTGATAAATCTCAAGAAGAGATTTTGCAAAATTCTTTAGCACAGCTGCGTCCGTTTTGCATGCACCTGAAAATATTACCAAATTTAAAACAGTTTTAACTGGTGGCAATACTTTGTGGCTATCATATAGAGGGCAAAATTATATAGAGGGCAAAATTACTCAAATATGATTGGCTAATGAAGAGTGCATTTCTTCTTAATTCAGGGCAAAATTACTTGTACCTGATTGACTGAGACGCAAGCGCGGGAAGTTTCTCGTTTTATTTAAATAGCAATAAAAACATTTGGCTTCTCGCTTTGTCGTCGCGGATAATAATGTTACTGAAGAATTAAAAACTCCTAGTGAAAACTTGAACACTAGAAAAAGTACAAATTTATTGGTTGGAGTATAGTTAAGAAATAGAGCAGCATTATATTCGGGTATAAAGAAGCATCGGCGAAGACATGGAGACATACGAGGTTCAAGAACTTGTCGACAAGTTCACAACTGATTAACTTACGAATAAATTTTGCCCTCTATGATTAACAAGTAATCGCATAGTTCCTCGTAATATTATAGTTTAATTTCACTTGTGTTTTCAACGTTTCACATGCGCAAACAGTTGCCTTCGTCGCTTCGTGATCGCGACTCGGTCAATTCATGCATGCATGCATGCATGCATGAAACTGTGAAAACACTATACTACGCGTGATATTAAACCTTATATAATTTTACTCGACCCCATGCGATTACCTATCATCTAATACGTGTGACAGCTTTTG
Source organism: Paramuricea clavata (assembly GCA_902702795.2). Lineage (NCBI taxonomy): Eukaryota > Metazoa > Cnidaria > Anthozoa > Malacalcyonacea > Plexauridae > Paramuricea > Paramuricea clavata. Next base: position 9,408 of record CACRXK020016553.1, on the reverse strand, counting down.
GGTCGTCATGCTCACAATTAAACAAACACACACACAGACACACGTCTACATACATAACCTTCTGGCGGAGACAATAAGTTTTCACTGGTTGGTTTCGAGTGCAATTTGGAATTGAAAAAAAAACCATGCCGAGTGACTACTTTTTCGAAGACTGTCAAAATTACACGAGTCCGAAAGACGAGTGCAATTTGAAGTTTTTGAAAAACTTACGAGAGTATGTTTTTTTCAAATTGCACGAGAAACTATGCTAATACTCAGGCTATTAGGCTATTGTCAGAACAAAATGTTTTCCAGGTCCTTGCCACGGCCTATATATTAACATCAAAATATGCACATATTCTCAGGTATAATATGTTCATTGAGTTTAGTTTTAAGCGGCCGAACACTAAGAGAGGATTTTATATCGTTGGACAACCTGTTCCATATAGGGTACATGTACAGTACATGTAATCCTCATTGAAAAATAGATTTCGGAAAAAAAGTGTGATAAAAAGTGGTAGTAATTTTCACTATTACGGTGAGTATATTATCTGAATAACCATCTGTAAACATTCTTGTTGATATAAAGTTTCAGTATAGTAAATTTGAGATGGTATATATAGAAAAACTGGACTATAGCTAGTTCACACTGAATCCTATAACCCTCTGGCCTTTGCGCGCAAAAGCGTATGGGGCCGATCTTTTTCGTGGGGGATGGGGGGATTTGTATGGAGGATTTATCAAAATATGCGGTATGAAGCATGATCAAAAGTGTACTGCACCTATATTTCATCATGACTGAAAATGTTAAATTTTAGTCACACATCTTTGAATACAAATTCTGTGACACAGTAATTATAACTTTTGAAGTGTAAATTAATTACTAAATTATAGTCTCTTAGTGATAAGCCTTTGGGTTATATATTTGCAATATTCTGTTGCTGTTAGATTCAATTGATATACTATCAAGTGACACTACTTCTACTTCGTCCAAATTCATTCGTCATTTTACAACCAAAGAACACATAAAAGCAATGTATTTACTGTCATTTACTCAAAGGCTTAGTAGAAACCAAAAGGCTTTCGTTACAGTGGGCTAAATACCAGGATGGCGGGCATCTTACTTGAATATAACTATTTATCATATAGTCATTCACCCTATATGAGCTGTTCTGCGATCTGATTGGTTGAATTACTCGCCGTATATCAGCTCATATACGGCGAGTAGCGAAAAACAAGATGGCGGTCCAAAAACTACATGAGCCGTTTTGCGAAGCAGAAAAAAGGAAAATATTCGCTTTGAGAAAGATAATAGTGCAAGGAAAAACTCTCAAAAAAATTTGACAGGTTAGCAAAATACATTTATTACATAGAAATTAGTTTAAATACAAGTTTTTAAGGAATTAATACTGAAACAACAACGAAAAAAACGTTTCATTGAGAATATAAATTAATTGTTCAGAAAAGTTTGCAACGACAGATAAATGAATTTGCAGTCAACAAGCACTTACTATACTACCAAACATCTGCCGAATATATCTGAGTTTTCCTGTGAGATATATACCGGTTCTAAAACCATTTCTTTCACTTCGTCTTCGAGTTGTAAAACGTATTCAAATTTTCATGGCCAAGCGGTTTTTGGCCGAACAAATTGTCAAGACATTGTAACAGAGGATAATTAATTATTGCTTCAGTTAATGGCTATTAGTATTAGACTATATTAATTATTATAAAACAATTATACCATTCGCTCTCGTCGTATATGATATGGCTGATAGCCGACTCGGTGCTACACACCTCGTCGGCTATCAGCTCGTATACGACTCGAGCTCATCTGCTCGTGGTATAATTGTTAAATATTGAACGGTTTTTGTTGATCGAAATTACGAATGCAAATTTTATACTTCACAGCTGCCCCTGCATGGTTGGTCTAAAAATGTACAAAATTATATTTACCTTCGAAATTTTATTAAATGATTTGGTTATAGTATATATGTTTATTGTTTGCAACTAAATAATCAGTAATGATAATCAATTTGACAATTAAAATTAATCATGTTCGATATGCAGTATGTGCACTTTCTCCTGACGTGTTTCAGTAAATACGTGATGTCGGCTTCCTCTACTATAGTGCAAAACCAGCGGCAAAGAAATTATAAAGAGGACATTTTACAGCTTATAGCGGCGACTGAACACAAATTTAAAATTATATTTACCATGTCCATAGTTAATATAAAAGTATATAATATAAGAACCGAAAAAGGAAAAAAAACTTCGGCCCATATCTTGGATTTTGAAGTTTTGTCGGCTGTCTATCATTTTACATGCAAAAAGCAGGATACCGCCAAAATATTAACCTTAGATTAACCCTTATCTTTCTATTAACTATGGATTAACAGAGAGCTTTATAAATAATCATATAAATACAAGTGTTAACATATGGTTAATGCCTATTCAGAAACATAACTTTTATTCAAGATGACACTTATTAACTGATCAAATAACACCGCATTCGCGTCATTAAAAGCAACATGCTATCCGATTATGTCAAATTTAACAAAGGCAAAATTCACAAATTGAGATACATGTCCGAGACGAATAGAGATTCGCATAAAAGGTTCAAACATGAAGTATTGACGGCGATTCAAGAGAAATTTATGTTGACAGACGACAGCGCTTAGAATACATGTGCGACCTGTTGATAACTATAAGCTTATGAAAACAGCCCAAAGGCTTGTCAAAAAATTAACCAACTCGAAATACGATTCCTATTGTTTTTTTATAGACTGTAGTCTATGCGGATGTGTAAAGCAGCATTCGTGCGCATTTACCTCGAGAGGGTGTCTCCGCGTTAAAGAGCAGGCGAAATTCTTGAAGTGAAGCCACAAAAATCCGTCAAGAAAACTTGGATAAATTCTCTTTGTTTCATGAAGTACGTCAAATACTCGCGTCGCGTATATATAAGTGTCAAATAACTACACTCTCAATAGCATACGTTGAAAATCGTTATAAAGGATCAAGGAGATCTAATAATATGAGCCGAGCGGTTAAATTATAAGAAGTCAAGATGTGCATTGGTCGATTATTGTTTCGAGAATAAGGAACTTGGCCAAATAGCGGTGGGAATTCGCGATGTTTGGATAGCAATTTAACGAACGGAAACGCCACAAGATTTTGTCTCGCTAGCCGAACAATAAAGATTAAGAAAATAGATTGAGCGGCCGAATTTTGCGGACAAAATTTGGGATCTGTGCCAGCGAAGCGAAAGAGTAACAGCTACGAGTAACGAGGCCTCTTGGTATGGTTGTAAAACTCGGGCAGGACGTAGAGCAGAGTTCTCAAAGAATTCAAGAAACCCCGGTCGAGCGTGACAATGCTAATTTGCAGGCCACGTCTTTCTTCGTTTCAGACCGTATTTCAGACACTCAAACGGCAGTCGACCATCGAAGGCCAGAATTCAACAATTTTACCAATAATATCGCACGTACGCCACACAGGAAATCGGAATTTGGATATTCAACGCGGAAATTTACTGACGGAATACAAGCGAATCATATAATACCTGCCTATGCTAATATGAGTTATATCTCGGGTAATAACGAGGGTACTGTAATGACAGATCATGATCGTCCTACAATCGTAGCGCGTCGGACGGGCTCATTCGATTTGACGGATGGGCAGAATTCGCCGCGAGATTCAATAAAATATGAAAGCGAATATGAATGTATGTCTAGTCCGGAAAGTTTTTCGAATTCGAGTAGCAACCGGAGCAGCAATACGAGCTCGTTTTACGGAAATATTTCCCCTGATACGCTTTCGCTCGCTTCGTTCGCAGGTCGGTTGAACTTCGGACGCTTTAGTACAGGCAGCAAGCGAAGCAGTCAATCAAGCAGTGCGTCTTCGCAAGATTCTGGCAGACAATCTTGGGGGAAAGTTCGAGACAGCTTCGATCTAAGCGATGCATTGGTGTCCTCTATTAGACGGCCATCTGGAGAACATGTCTATGAAAACACCAGACCATTTACGCCGGATAATTTTATGAGATTCTCACGAATTGAGGCCACTCGCATGGAGGTCACGAACCAAACCGTCGATGTACCTCCTCCGCTACCAACCAGACAAAATCAACAACCTGTTTCCAGCCCGAATAAAGAAGAGCCCGAAATTATTTTACCGTACAAAGTTGTAGATTTGGAAGAACTGCAAAGGAGTTTGGAAGACATAGAGCCGTACTATATACACAACCGGTCCGCGGATGACGATAGAGACTTTTATAACGACAGGTCGGACCCCGACGAAAAGAACATTGAAGAAGACGGCGAATTCGTAGACGGTGGTGGTGGTTTTCGACCGGTGCTACCACCGAAGAAGAGGCCTCTGTCCCACAGTCAATCTGATTCGTGTTTCAATGCAACAGAGCTTAAAGACAGGCCAACTCCGTTGCCCAGACAAAGTCTAATTTTGAGTGATTTGGCACAAGTTCATGACGGCAATGTACAGAACACACAAACAGATGAAAGTACCAATCGTAAGTACATGTTTTTTTTCTATATTAGCTGCGATGGTCTGTAAAATTGCATTTTTGTTGGGGTATTTTGAATAGTTAATGTCTTTTCGTGCCAAATTATGCCCTTGAGTCCTTGACCTTTTCATCTGGTATGTTCTATAAATCAGTAAAAGAGTCTCAATTATAAAAGCTGTACTGGGATAGCACTAAAAAGGCGAGAAGACAAGGTAGGATTAGATAAAATGGGTTTATCACCATTTTGATGGATTTAGCCTATTATTCTGTGATAGCAAGTGTAATAGAATGGTATTATTGCCAGAATGAAATGGTATGAGAGTACCCAATGTAATAATACTTAATTGGTAACTGTTAATGTTGGTTTAGTTATGGTCATTTATAATGTTGGTTTAGTTATGGTCATTTATAAGAATCAGTCCTTAATACTACCAATCACTATTTTCAATTAAGTAAATTTAAGGAATAATCAGGATATTAACCCATTAAGTTGCATTGTGCCCCGCTTTATTATTTTACTCCATCTAATGCCATATGATTTTACTTATCAAAGGGGGAGAGCGCTGGCGATCAATGGACAATGCATTGAATACCCAACACTTGGCTCAGTGGGTCCGGGTGCACTGCAGATGGATGGGTTAAATATTAACTGGCAAAGGTGTATCAGGGCTTATTGCCATAGGCATACAGGAGGGATTATTAGGGGTAATGTCTAAAAATGATGGATGAGAGGTAGTTTTCGAGATGATTCCAAAATTGAAATAAGAGTTTGCATTAGTATTAGGGTTAGTGTGGGGGTTAGGATTAGGGTTAGGTGTGGGGTAAGGGTAAGGTTTAGTATTGTTGCAAGTGGCTGGTTGCTGACTTTTTTACATTTTAAAAACTTGAGGCCATCTTGAAATCCTGCCTCTCTCGTCCATCGCCTTTAGCCATGACCGAATTTTGCCAGAATTCTTGGCCTTTTCCCCGACTTATCAAAATTCTTATGCTTATTTCCAAGTGGGAGGTATGGTATCTGCTGATGCCTGTGCAGTGGGCACAATAGGGTTAAACTCTGGTTTAATTCAGTGTTCCTTGACGATAGCCTTTGGTCTTGTGAATAGGCTGTACAATAATAAATTATTTAATAAGTTGCAATATAGCTACTGATAAAGTTGTGTTACTGAATGGTATTCTCCATGTTAGGATACTCTTCTCTCTTCCTCATTCTACTCTGCATGCAGTTAATTTATTTATTTGTTTATTTATTTGTTTGTTTATATATGAGGATCATAGAAAATTTTTTTTCCCACAAAACCTTGATCAGGCACAGAATACTGAGACTTAGGTCAATATGTAAGAACACATATCCAGTTCAATAATAAATATTAGAACTAAAACTTTTTTAATTTAACCGAAGTGTACAGTACTGTTTTACTTAGGAGATGCAAAATTGTCATTCCGAAGGAAAAATATAAAGAATCTTTGTTCAATGATAAAGTACATATTATATAGTTCACTTTCATTGTCTTTGCTGCATTTATCGAAACACCTGCACACTCTGAATATGCATATTTAAAATTGTTTTTGCATGATAACAATGCTAAAAATAATTCTGACGACAATATAAAACTTGCATTAGACTGCTATATAGGAAATAAGAATATTACCACGCTTTATTACAATGCGACAAGGAATGATCTAATCAGAAACAGACAAAATGCCTATGTGGGCTAGCTATGGCTATGTTTGCACGTTGACGTTGTTCTAATCTCGGTTCTAATACTGCTCAATATATATGTTTCCATAGGTATATAATACCTTAGCTATTAAACCACAGTACCACACAGTATACTCTATAAAAGTTAAATTTGGCTGTATAAAAATTGTGAAAAACAAAAGTAAATAACACAATATTATATGAAATGAAAGTTTCAGTTTTCTATTTAAAATTTGTATGCTATTTCTGAATCTAAAACTATACATGCAAGGGCCAAGGCTTTTGACGTTTTGTTTACGTTATTTTCTTTATAATTATTCAATTGCAATGTTTACTCCTGTACATCTGACAGTGAAGTCTTTAATTTAAATAAAAGAGCGGCCAACATGCAAACAATTTTACTATTTTATTTGAAGTTTGGGTGCAAACATCTGTTGTATTTCCCTTCGTGTAAGTCAAAACAAGAAAGCATTTTATTCTCAGCGATGCCAAACAAAAGACCAGGGAATATTATTGTTACTATAATAAATATATTACTATTCCAGTTTTTCAGGGAAAAAGTTTTGTTTCACTTTCAGTTTCAGTAATGTAGAATCTCAGAATATCTTATAAATTGTGAGCATGTTTTCAAATCTACCAAAAAACACATGTTTATATGCATGCACAGCTCTCTGCAGCAAACTAGTTCGGAATTTCGAGAATGCAAATTTATGTCAAAGTCAAAGTGACAATATTATTAAATAATCTAATCCAATTCTTTCCGGCATTGCGACTTTACTCTAAGAGCTCGAAAAAACAAGATTTATGACTACTGTGCATGCTTCTGTTATATTGAGTAACAATGTCAATACACGCATATAACATTTTAATAACATTTAAGCCAGCACATGTGGGCGAAGTTTATAAGCATGACTAATGCAGTAATTGTTGCCAATTTTATTCTGATGCAAATTACGGCAAATCCAATTCTGCAAAGCATCTCAGACAAACTATATAATACGAAGAGCGGTTTTAATAAAGCCGATATTATCCGTTCTAGTATTAATACTTTAGCTAGGTGTAAATTACTTTTGTTTTGAACAGTGAGAGACGCGTGCATGTACGGTATATTGCCACTATATTACTGAAGCACATCTCATGTTGATACTTAATATGTCCCAGAATACGCTTGACTTCCCAGTTCTGTTGCTAAGGTGTGCCATTGGCATATTAGACAATATTCTACGTTGTATTGTCTTTAATCCTAGGATTAACTGTATATAACAAAAGGCTGCAAATCTTCTTTAGAAAATTTTAGACTAAGTGGCTGCCAAATTTGTAATTAGTTTCATCCTATTAAATTACAAATGCGTAACATGATCTCATTCATATAAGCAAGGCCATATAAAAATTGTTTGATTTTGGGAGCGAACAGAAAAAGTGTTTTGTTATGTCATAATGTCTGAAATAATATCTCTTAAATTGCATATCAAAAAGTTTGCGGTATTATAATAGGTAGCTTATAAAATGCCGTGCCGAAAAACACGAGTAAATCGGTTAATCGGTTACTGTATAAACACGTTCGAAACGCATGTACGATGCTACTCAAAATTCACTTTCGTTTAGTTCGTCTATAATTATCGTTCAAGCTCGAATAAAACCTCTTGTAATCTTGGTTGAATGATGCACTGTATTACATGTGTAATTCTTTGTAGAACTGCAATGCAATTAAACCGAACCATGCAATAAAATATTTAAGACAAGGTACACGTGCAGTGATTAGTTTTCATGGAAATGTAAACTAGTGTTATCCAACTCTGTCTATCCCTACCCATTGCCTCATCTGTTGTCGACTGCAGTTTTTGCTGTCGTTGTTGTTGTTGACTTGTTGTTGCAGTTTTTCGCTGTTGATGTTAGAGTTGTATCGTTCGTTATCTTGCAACTTTAACTTGGCAAATGATAGTATTTGACAATTACTATTTTATCTGCACATCAGCGGCAATCGAAAAAAAACTAGATCCCTTGAGGCCAAATTTTCTTTATCAATAATACAACATACTGTGACTATTAAATCTCGGTAAAAATAAAGTCATTTTCCTCACATTTCCGTCAACGCCAAACGTGACAATATAATGGACATTTCAACACCATGTTTTCAACACGTTGTATTTTGAGTGAGATAAACCATTTTTCATGCAGCAATTAATAAAATCATTGTTCAAGGTTACAAGTTAACCTTCGGAAAATTCTATAGAAAAGGTATAGAAGTTTCTGGACTGGAAACATGCAGCTTATATACATCCAATTTATTATTTATTCATGATTTATTATTTATTTATATACATTCAATTTATTTATTTATTCTTGTTATATACATCCAATTTATTCTTTACTCTGTTTTGGTAACCTGAACTTCGACCAAATTTGAAATCTATCTAGCCTTTTCTAGCAAACACTTTCCTCTTAGTTATTAAGGTCCATTATTAATTATCTAATGTAGTTTTGTTCTCAGAACAAGGAAGTAGTATATTTTATAGACGGACCAATACCGTACATTGTTACATTGTACATCTGCACGAACAGCAGTCAGATAGCATGTGGCGAAAAACTGGATTGAAAAGTTTCGAAACAAACACAAAAAATAACATACCGCTTTACATTCTATCACTTTACTTCGGCTGCATAAACTACATTGTGTTCAATCTGACTAGTGAGGACTAGTTAAAATATGATATTTAATGCATGATATATTATTTCCATAAGGGGTATATGCACGCGCCAAGCCAATTTAAGATATTAGTACAGTGCAGCATGAGAAATGAGAAAATTAACTTGTATTCCTTGTCATTGTTGGGCGTGCGACGCCCGTCTGGTTTAGAGACCTCCGACTGCGTTTTGTTGGTTTTTATATAGCCATATTGCCATATACGTACATCGTATGGCCTATAGAAAGGTCATATTTAGGTTATCTCGAGGTATAGATTACTGCACCTTTGCTGTATATTGATCTAAAATAGGCCTCGGCTTGTTAGAAATTTGACATTGAAAGGTGAAATTATCTGATAATGTCTCAGACCTCGCCTACTCAATCGCAATATAACACATGGCTAAATTTATAGTCAACTAGACAAATTGGGTATGGAAATTATATAATACACACTCTAGAACATTTTCATCTTAATATATATATATATATATATATATATATATATATATATATATATATATA
>CACRXK020016551.1:0-11280 GCA_902702795.2 Paramuricea clavata | reverse complement strand
GATTAGACAAACGATTTTTTAAATCTGTCATTTGATTGGCTGGTGCTAATTAGATTATACTATTGTTGTTGATATATTTTATAACGATCACAACTACAGTTATAGCCGGCCCACTAAACGGCTGAATTTAAAGTAAAATTAGAAAATAATCGCAAATTAGCGAAATATATTGCAAATGTAGCTTATATTAAATTGCCATCAGATTGCACTATCGACTGACGTATAGTTATAAAGTATACTTAATATATATATATATATATATATATATATATAGTATATATATATATATATAGTATATATATATATATATAGTATATATATATATATATAGTATATATATATATATATAATATATATATATATATATATATATATATATATATATATATATATATATATATATATATATATATATATATATATATATACTTTATAATTACATATATATATATATATATATATACTTTATAATTACATGTCAGTTTGTTGATAAATACGGTAAGCGCCATGTAAAGCTCATTGTAGTCACTGAAACCTCTGCGGAGGAGAGAGCAATCGGGTGGCGATTTAATATAAGCTACATTTGCAATATATTTCGCTAATTTGAGATTATTTTTGTAAATTTTATAAGTTCATTGCAGTTTTAATTTAAATTCAGCCGTTTAGTGGGCTGCCTATGCTATAATTGACATAATTAGATTGTTGTTGTCGTTATGTGAAATTTAAATTTCTCCTGCGACATTTTGATTGGATACTAAATATAAACTTTGCTGTGGGTGGAAAGCGATATATCAGGTTAAGTTTTGTGTCAGGAGCCTGATACTCAGGTTAACTGCGAGCGGTCCCTCCTTTCCGCGGGTTTAGATTTCCGGGCATGCGAAAGGAAAGGAGGGACTGCGCAGACAACACATCAAGAAACGATAGGCATAGTACAAAACATGGACTGGACTGGACAGTTGGACTGGACTGATTTTTACATTTTCTCTATTCTTGACTTGCATGTCACCCGCCATGTCAGTTGGCATGGCGCAAAAGAATATTTTATCACAGAATAGATATACCATGACAAGTATTTTGTGATTTTATCAATGAACATTGTCTGGTGTGTACCAGGAGGAGATTGGTTGCAAATCAAGAATATAACGTTTTACACCTGAATTACGTTTGATTTTCGGAAATTGAAATACTTTACCTTCGCCGATGACCTCACTTTATAACTGGAGTGAAATCTCTTTTAAAGCGAAAGAAACCCCAGTAAGTAGAATATAATACAATACCAAACATAAACTACTTATCTGTCTGTGCTATCGGCAGCCTGCTCGCATACGTATTAAATTTTGATATTTCAGTCTGCATGGCCATGGGCGTAGAAAGATCGATAATTTTTTGGGGGGGGGGGCAGGAGCTCATCATATTCATATATTTGTGTTCTGCATCATTTACTTCTTTTGAATTTGATTGTTTTTACGGTCTGCAAACATGTATATATGAATATGAGCCCCCAAAAATATCGATCTTCCTACGACCATGGCCATACGTATCCGAGCAGGCTTCCGCAGGCTACAAGTAGTTTATGTTTGGTATTGTATTCTATTTTACTTAGGGGCCGACCATTTAACTTTTGAGGGGGATGGGGGGGGGGGTGATTTTGAAAAAAAAATTTCTGCAAGGCTATTCTGAACAACAAAAAATGCCTGGAAAAAAAGGTTGGATTGGTTGGTTGGAAAAAAATGTTGCAAAACAGCATGGTTGCAGGGATCGATTAGACCAGTCCCAGAACATCAGCTGGTTTGATTTTTGGAGACCTAGTGTAAGGTTAATTTCGTGTTGGAAAAATCCTCAAAATGCTGGGAATAGCTTATGCGACTTCACGAAATTAAAAATGTTCTGGGGGGCATGCCCCCAGACCCCTCTAGAGGCTTGCACCTTCGGTGGTCGACTCGGTTGTCTCAGAATCCTAGTTAATATTGGCCTGATCTGCTGCCCTATGGCGTATACTTATTAGTTAAACCATGCATATATATGCTGGTAGCTGCAGTGATACAGACTTGCCGACTGGAACTTCTCCAGGTCCCCCGCTAAATATGTCCCATCCAGTTACACACCTGTAAAGAGGCCCTGAACCAAATCTTATATCTCATAGCAATAGGTATTATTAAAAGCAATGCATGAAGCTAGAAAACTCAACGTTAACTATTATTAATTAAAGAATCTAAATAGTATAAGCTATTGAAGAAAATGCTGCGAAAGAGAGAGTGGAAAAAAAATATCGTACATGGTCATGGAATAAGGGGAAAAATCTTGCACATAACGATCCCATATCAAGAAAAAATTCCCTTCCCCCCCTCAAATGTTAAATGGTCGGTCCCTTGCTGGGGTTTCTTTCGCTTTAAGAGATTTCACTCCAGTTATAAAGTGAGGTCATCGGCGAAAGTAAAGTATTTCAATTTCCGAAAATCAAAAGTAATTCAGGTGCAAAACGTTATATTCTTGACTTGCAACCAATCTCCTCCTGGTACACACCAGACAATGTTCATCGATAAAATCACAAAATAGACATGACATGGTATATTTATTCTGTGATAAAATATTCTTTTGTGCCATGCCACCTGACATGGCGGCTGACATGCAAGTCAAGAATAGAGAAAATGTAAAAATCAGTCCAGTCCAACTGACCAGTCCAGTCCAACTGTCCAGTCCAGTCCATGTTTTGTACTATGCCGAAACGATATACGCGTTGCCCACACAACACAACATTCCCATTGGTCAAAATCGATATGCGTGTCAATCAAATCTGATATGTAGTAATTATATGCTATAACTAATTTCCAGACTGAATGTTGATTTTATACATGCAGTGTGTATCAAAATAAAGGTAATCGAACCTCAGCTCGCTATTGTATCTGAATTTATATTGCGTATGAACGAGATTTTTTCATCGTCGGAAAGATCAGGCTTTTAGCTGTTGAATGATATGTTCTTCATGCCAAATAGATAAACAATAAGCAAGTACGAGTGCGATAACAAATGCTAGTCAGAATCGCATATTTTCACCGTTGACTGAGAGTTTCCCATTCGATTCGGTACTTATTAAGTTGATGAATTTCACTTCAATCAACTATACGCACATGTTCATAATTATTATTAAGTAGGAATATAAAATCTTAGCTAAGCTACAACAAGTTCGTGATTAATTGCTTTTATGCATTGGTTTAATTAATTAGGCACTGAGGTGAAAATATACTATTCGGACTAACATTTTTTATCGGACTCGAACTTTTTGGTACTTTTCGTACTTTGGAATGAAAAACATGTCATTCAACAGCTAAAAGCCTTATCTTTCCGAATATGAAAATAAATTGTTCATACGCCGAGTAATTGATACAGATATTTCACAGCACACTCCCTATCAGGGCTTTTCAGTGACTGGTTACATTGTGATTAGATAGCTAGAACCGGACTGACGTGACAATAGCGCGCTGATGTTCGATTACCTTTTTTTTATACACCTTGTAAATAAACATGACATTAACGGTTCCTATTGGTTAGATTTAATTGGATATAAGTATTGTTTATGCAATGCGGAGCCAATTTGACAAATGGAAAAGTGGGCGTATTTCGTTTCTTGATGTGTTGTCGGCGGTCCCTCCATTCTCCGAGGGACTGCTCGCGGTCTTCTGTAATTACTACTGCAAAAAGGGCGCTTTCTTTCCTGCAAAAGTGGGCGTTCATTCAAGAAATACTTTTCTCATTCTTTAAATGGGGCACTTTAGCCCAGAAGAAAGGGCACTTTTTCACTTTTAAACAAGTGGGGGGGGGGACACATTGCCCCCCGGTTCCGCGGGCCCTGTTTTTGATAAATATATAGAAGAAAAGACGAAAGCATAAAAGGGCTTGGTCCGGCGAAAGCTACTTACACTTGGACCGTATATAACGTTTCGCTAGCGAAGCAAAAACCGATCCGATACAATGTAAATATAGCTTTGGATGCCCAATCTCATTACATGCAGAATCTCATTTGCCCACCTTTGTTAAATTCTAATGGTTTTCCTCGAAACCGGCTAAAACGTATGAGGCGAAAAGGGGGGGGAGGGGGAGGGGGTGGTAGGTGGGATTGCATTGCCCCCGAGTAAAAAATCGGAAGTTTAGTAAATTGCAAACGTAAAGGCACTGTCACACTATTGCGTATGAGAGAAACGTATGAGAAGCGTATGAAAATTAATGAAATAATTTTCATACGCACAAAAATCCTTTTGAAATGCCAGCGTATGAGTTCCGTACATCTGGCGTACCTCTAGCGTATTCAGCGTGCGCCGGCCTAGAGTATGCTTATCGTATAGACCATATGTAAGTATTACGTCCTAATACGCACAAAATTTTTGAGCAAGCTTAAAAACGTTTTTTACCTCGCCGTACGCCAGCATATGTCACCGTATGCGACCGTGCTTGAAACGTATACAACCTATGCCTAACGTACGCCTAACGTATGTCAGCGTATACCAGCGTATGAGTGATATTTTCCATACGCTGGCATACGCTAGTAAGATACGCAATAGTGTGACAGGGCCTTAAGTAGGGCAAAAAGATTTGGGAAATAAATTTAAAAACAAGAGATATGTAAGATAATAGTCGAAATTGTAAGAAATTGTTATTAGTTAATAGTCGAATAATGTTTCGAAAATGTGAACCCCCTCGAAAATCGCTTCAAAGTTCATCAAACGCTTCGCAATCTTCACATATTCAGGTCGAGAATCTTGAAAACTACTTTGGCTCTCTGTTTAGCGGGTTTTCCATTTCAAATTTCATATATTTTATCGAAAAAGTCCCTGTATTTTCGCTGTATATTTTCGCGAATTTGCGATCAAATTCTGTTCACATATATTGTTGTTTTCAATAACGTGGAGTAGCGATTCTCTGATTGGTTAATTCACGAATGTTGTGAGAACTGCACATTTCATCAGTAATTTTAATCAAGTTAAGCGTCGTTTCACTGTAGTAATTTTATAAAACAATTACCAAATGGTTTTCCCGTGCAGGATAGCATGATCAATGCACTTGGGATGTTCAGCTCGACTTTCGGAAAGCGTAAAAATACACTCGCCTACGGCTCGTGTATTTTTACGCTTTCCGAAAGTCTCGCAACATCCCGCGTGCATGGATCACGCAATCCTGCAAGGAAAACCATTCGGTATTCCTTTAATCTGCCCCCTCCATAATTTTTACTGCCCGCACGCGTATGTCAAAACCCACCTATAGACTGACATATGCATAAAATCAAATAGGCACGCGCTATTGGACAGTTTGTCTGGTTCATAATTACAACAGATGCCGTTTGTATTGTTAAACTAATACAGTACAATATCTATTGTCATTTGTTTCAAAAGTTACGTTTCGTAAGACGTGATACAGCTGAATGTAGTAATCGATCGTATTGGGCGGAAACTCCGTTTCGTTACTATATTAAAGCCAAGACAATTAATATTACTTTAAAATTTAAATTTGAATCAGTAAACGACTGGAAACCCGTATATTATATGACGAGTAAAATAACGCAAAACTTTATTGGGTATGCTCTGCATGATTATATGTTACTGAGATCAGTTTCTTTAACACTGTTAATCGTTGCCGGGGTCCGGTTGTCCAAAGCTGGATTAGAGCGTTACCCCAGTTAAAATTTAACTTGCTGATTTAGTTTATATATTTGTGCACGTCTGTTTATTTCAAACTCTTTAGAGCGAAAATTCCTACCGGTCCAGACAAGATATTTCTGAAGAAATCATAACTATGTCAAAATTTATAAGCAAGATGTTGGGAAGTTTACTTTGAATTTTAGGATAACCTGTCAGGTTAAACTAATCCAGCTTTGAACAACTGGCGCTGTGTTATAATTGAACATACGGCAGTTCTTGTAAAACGAAACCAAGACTCAGGCGCTGAGCTCATCAAGTCTTCAGTACAAAAAAGATCGATCGTTTGAAAAGCTGCACGCTATATGAATTGATTGAACTGAGCGAGATTAAGAGAGCGGGCAGGTGCAACGAAAACATTATTTTAATTAGGCTTTAGTAATTACTTGCAAAATTAGATACGAGGCAGTTCCCATTTCACAAATGCGCATCAGTTAAACCGAGGAAGACATCATCGTTAATAAGAATTCAGGAAGCGCTACTAATATCTGGTTTTATCAAATTTTATTGGCAAGGTATGTCACGATCTATTTGCCTATTATTCACTTTCACAGACGAAGATTAAACTAGAAATTGTTAATTGATTTCTACGTCTGATGACTTTGGAATTAAAGTCTAAAAACTGTAGATCGTTTAGCTTTTATCGCGTTTTCCCGTTCACAAAATATTATAATGTCGGTAGCAATTTTACTCTCAGAAATTTAATAGGTGTACATGCACTATACGAACATCAGGCCGGAGTTTTATAATATATAGGATAGTATAATGGTAAGAGAATCCCCGCGTCGAGGAATTAAGCTCCTTGTGATCATTTTGACGTTCTCTACTTTTTTGGTTTAAATTAAGTTATTGAGTTCACAGTAGCTAGACCTTTCACGATTCGGAACGACACAAAATGTAAATTATGTGATATATAAATTTAAATGCAATAAAATAAATTTTTGGATTTGATAAAGATGCATATATAGATAAATATAAGAGACACATTTCAAAATGATCTCTGTATGCATGCTGGTTATAAATGTAATCTTTTTGGAAACGTGCATGTATATATATATATATATATATATATATATATATATATATATATATATATATATATATATATATATATATATATATATATATATATATATATATATATATATATATATATATGCTCATATTGTGCCATAGCTACATTAAAATTCGTAAAATACTGCGTTTTATTTGTATTGTGATGAACTTTCTTTTATGTCGCTACAAATTAATTGTTTTACGTTCACACTCAATAGTTCTACTTATCAGTCTGGTTTAAACTTTTCCTATCGCAACTGAATCTTAAGATGTAGTGACTGCTGTATTCATTAACGACTATATTATGCTTTTAGTGATGATTGTTTTTAATCTCTTATTAACGGTTTCTACGTTTCAGACATGCAGTTATTTTCTATTAGCCAATAGCAAGTCGCATGCAGTCATGCGTCATCTTATCTTTAAAGTTACTTTCCAAATATATCATAAGTGCAGTGAATTGATCATGCATGAATTTCAACGGCTCTGCATGCAAATTTTCAATTTCGTCAATTGTGGTTTGCTATTGTCTGATTAATATTTAGGCCGTTTGATATTATTTAACACTTTGGATAAAACCTTAAAATCAAAGATCTAGAAGTCATTTAAGCTGCAAACTATAAAGATAAACATTGGGAAAAAAGATAAAACTAGACATGACAAAAAACTATTTACCTATAAACATGAAATGTTGTTAACTGAACCGCAACCATATTTTACTGTTTAAGTTACGCCGTTAAATATTCTTCGGCACACAAGCAAGTACCTGCATGGGATGTTAATTACTCAAGTACACTGCCTGTATACACGCAGGAATTGGGTCACGATAAACTGATTTTGGCCACTTTGGACGCCCCGTTTTCGTGCTTTTACACGAATACGCTATTGACACGTTTCCGCTAGGGTTACACATGCGATTTTTTTCAACGCAATAGGTCAAATTTGATTGCATTGCAGGCGCGACTGAAATGGCAATACGTGCAATGAATTTTTTAACCGCGTATCAATATTAACTCAATGGGACTGAAAACTAGTTTACTTCCCAACATATGGCATCGTCAAAAGAAGACTTGATGTTGATAATAGCGATGCTTTTGTTAGAAGAGGAGGATGAAAGCAAAAAAGAAGGAAAACGATGTTGGACACGGTCATGGATTTCAGAACGGAATACGAAGGGCTGTTTTCATCAGCTACTTCCCGAGTTGGCTGCGTACGACACACCGGCATTTGAGAACTTCATGAGAATGGATTTTGATCCTTTCAACAAAATAGTTGATTGTCTTTCAGAAAGGCTTTACAAAAAGGACACGATAATGAGGGAATGTGTAAAGCCGGCTGAAATGTGTTGTTTGGCTGTCAGAGACTTGGCTACTGGCGAATCATTTCGCTCTCTCGAATTTCAATTTCGAATTAGTAGAGTAACAATCTCGAAAATAGTCGAAGAGGTATGTCAAACACGGGATTCTTTTCGTTGAATGAAATCAAAGATTTCAAATCTTCAGGCGTTATTTAGTCACAGTCAGTCCGACATTAGAGACTTTACGAGTTTAGGACGGCAACGCGACGACGACGGCCAAAACAAACTCCTTCAAATAAATGATAGTAAAGATAATTCGTCGTATATTATCAATCTTATGAATTTAATTCAATATAGTTTCAGAAGTTGAAGACATGGGCTGTATGACTGGGAAGAGTTCTGCTGAACCCAGTTTTAAGTTGCACTTGTTGCGACTTGAAATGCAGCCGTTGCATGTGTCAAGACGTGAAATCTGTGATTTGGCGTTGTAAACAAGAGCGAAGGACAATGTCTAAATTATCCATATATTGTAACCATGACGACCCGCACGTTTTGAAAAACAGCGGGATCTGCAAACTGAGTTTGCAACTTCAGGAAGCGAGCAACGCTAATCGCATTATTAATTACGGCTATAAGATGTCATCAATCCAGGTTCTGTTGCTTAGACGCAGTGTGAAACCAAGCAAGTAATAAGTTAATTTTCTGTTATGCATTAAAATAAAAGTGTACAAATATGTCACAATGCTGACTGTTGACAAGTCACCTATAGGGCCAGGCTATACTATATAGCGTACAATGTGTAATAAGGCTGCGTATAATATGTAATAATTTTAAGACTTGTGTGTTGTAAAACAAAACGTTCTTGGTATCTTAGAGAATAGCACGATAATTCCATGTCAAGACCGCGGAACATATTTGCCGTTTTAGATCTTGGCAGTATAAAAAGTCCGGCTTCAAAGGCGTAAGTATTCTATGGCTAATAATAAAGAAACTGACTTATAAAGTTATATAATTATACCGCCTTTCGCTATAGGCCCTAGTGCACACATGAATCTGGTACAAACGTTTTCACCAACGTATATATCAAATGTATATATAGCTGCATTGACACCATTGTCTTATAGCTAATCTACGGAATCTACGGAATCTACGCCCGCGCCTGCGTTGTGAGGTAAAGAATAATATAAGACTCCTTTTAAGCTTCCACTGGTTAAGAAAAGATGGGACATCTTCATAACCTATCAGCAAAAGATGGGACATCTTTCTGACACAAGAGTTTCCACTAAAAGTATTCTAGATATTATTCCCAAACCTAGCGCTATCGCTGCATGCAGCCATACACTGTTTTACTCTAACTTAGCGTGATGTAAAGAATAATATAAGACTCCTTTTAAGCTTCCACTGGTTAAGAAAAGATGGGACATCTTCATAACCTGTCAGCAAAAGATGCGACATCTTTCTGACACAAGAGTTTTCACTAAAAGTATTCTAGATATTATTCCAAAACCTATAGCGCAAGCTGCATCGCCTTACTCTAACTTAGCCTGATGTAAAGAATAATATAAGACTCCTTTTAAGCTTCCACTGGTTAAGAAAAGATGGGACATCTTCATAACCTGTCAGCAAAAGATGGGACATCTTTCTGACACAAGAGTTTTCACTAAAAGTATTCTAGATATTATTCCAAAACCTAGCGCTGTCGATGTGGCATACTCCAAATTTGATATTTCAACTATGCTCTATAGGTATAGCCACAAAAATATTGCGGGATATTGTCAAATCTGAAAGCCAGGGGTACGGCTCATCTCCGCGTTTACTCATCACTAGCTCGCCCGGGAAATAATCTGGCGATGCCCAGCGTAATGTCTAATGAGAATGATATCAAATTTAGTTCAATGGGCCATTTTAGACTAATTTTCGATTCTTTTGAAAATGCTTATACGCAAGTTTAATTTGAACGCTGATATCTCAGTCAATATTTCATGATATCTCATGTATAACCTATCAAAATTTAAGTTAGCCTTTTATGAATACAGCTACATTTATTTGAGCGATGTATAGCTCTTATAGTTTTTTTGCTATGGTAGATCAAACGCCTGAACTTTTTTTGCGCCACCCGGTATATCTATGTAAATAAATATTATTTGTCTTGAGCTACCTTGTATCAAAATATAGAAATGAGTATATTAAATAACGAATATAGTACAATCAACTCGCGGTTGTGATAGCCCTGTTTGAAAGCCGTGGTATCTAGCATACTGTATACTAAAGAAATAATAACTGATGCGTGCTGCAATACCTATAGGCTATAGCCTTTTGACTATTACCTAACCTTACTGATTGAAAATACTTCACATTAATCTATAATCTTTATTCTTTAATAAGCAGCCATCAAAATATTGCCAGTTTGTTCGATCTTGATCTCCATCCTGAATCCATACACACGATTATCAAGCAGAATGCACTCTTCTTCAGACCATTTGGCGCAATTTGAACTTTGCGCGGCATTGTCTGCTAACATTATTATGAATTGGTGATGACAACCTGGTTTGTATGTTAGCTCAGTTAGTTATTTGCTACATCATATCTACGGGGTTAAATTTCATGCACGCATAAATTATTTCACTATAAATTTATTATACATGTCACCACTCTTACCACCTCGACTAATAATGCTGTGGTAACTAACACCTTCAAGATAATTCAATTTATAGGCGTGCGGGTCGTCATGTATTCAATTCTTTCCAATGGCTTATTGTATTGGTAGCCGTTCCCGTCGCGTTGCCGTCCTAAATCGTAAGGTCTCTACTATCGACTTCGAAAACCTCTTGCATGGCCTCCATGTTGTTAAAAAAACGCAAGAAACACGCGTCTCGAAGGAGTCACGAATTAGTGTTCATGAAGTTAACGAGCCTGCACTATACTTAGGTACTCTATTTTAATTGGCTGATGGCGTGAAAAGGTGACAGCGTAATATGATGTTTTCTGCAATCGTTGCCGAAAGTTAAAATGATTTAACTTTCGGCAACGATTGCCGAAGGGATTAAATTACAGTTGCTTTGCCGTGCAGAACATGACATACGTGCAATTGTATCTCTCGCGTTGGCAATGGGATGAAATTTAATCCGTTGCGTTGCCGGCGCGAGAAAAAAGTCGCACGTGTAACCCTAGCTTAAGCCCTTCTAAAATTCGCGTCCCGGTGCGCGTATTTGCAGGATACCTGTAATGGGCGGATATGCAACG
>CACRXK020016550.1:0-11280 GCA_902702795.2 Paramuricea clavata | reverse complement strand
CCCCCCCCCCCCCAATTATCGAGCTGGCTACGCCACTGCAGATAACGCTTTCTAGAATCCTCAGTTCTGGCTCTATCTCTACAAAATTAGAAAGACGTTAAGGTTAAATCTTTGGGCTATGTCTCTGCGCTGAGAAATAATTCCTTACATGCGATAAAAATGTTTTGTACATGCAACGATGTAGTAACAGCAATGGCATGTAGTGGGTCAGCATTTAAATTTCCAACACAGTTTCTGAGACGTAATTCAAGAGGTAACTTATCATTGCATTTGAACTATTATATCATTTGGTGTTATTCTGTGCGATTAGCGAATATTATTGGAAAGAGGGCTTCCATATACGTTGAAATCAGCAAATAGACAGCTCATGCACACATTTCGCCACTTCGTCGTAAGTTTGCAGAGCAGATTTTATACTTTGGCGCAGATCTTTGTCTTTGATGTGAACATTTATTCTCCTATTTTAAGGTTACTTACGGTGGCTCCCTACAGTTCTCTACAATTCTAGGTATTTTGAGCAACGTTCGCTTTCAACCGAATTTATATTAAATACACTTAAGACAGGGCAATATGATCATTTCCAGGAAAGTTCAGAAGCTCTGTGCTGTCCATTTATGAACAAATTAAAACAGTGTTCGTGTTGCCATGGCAACCACGACGTTTAATCTGTTGCACTTTTATTGTCTAATTTCACAATAAATTGACAATATCTATATTTTCCTTCGGTGAATTTTTCTGACTTTTTTTTTTAAGATTTATGGTCCATAAAGGAAAAATATATCAAAATTTGAAGGGAGGTTTACAAATAAGTTTTCGATATATTCGTGAATGACGGTTACAGAAAAAATTATTTGTAGAATTTCTTAAAATTTGGATATGTTGTACCACTCGTTATCGTTATCATCGTTAAAATCGGCGCGGCTAGCATGAAAAAAATCGACTCGACATGAGCACGATCTGCGTATGCGTGTAAATTGTAGCGTGTGATTTATAGTGATTTCAAGTGTTTGGCTTACAATACATACGAAAACAGATATATCTGACTTGTTTGACATGAAAATAAAATATTAATCTTGAAAATACTAATAATAAAAACACTATTACGCATTGTATTAAATCCAGTGTTTCTTTAGTCTTTACATTTGTTTTTTGTTGTTAAAATCGGTGTGAAAACTTTTCAAAACATCGAACTACAACTTTAACTTTTCATATAATACAACTCATAACTGTTTTATTTGATTTAGCAGATAAAACGATACCTGTGAATTGAATTGAATTGATTGACAGGTCTTACATAAGTTTCGGCGACAGTTCACTACTGTTCAAGAATTAACAACAGAAGACAGTATCATTTCAGTTTGACAGTTCGCAACACAACAAGTTGAAAATTTGGAGCATTATGAAAGACAATGCTGAACGTAAATACGTAAAAACACACTAAAAGATAGGTTAAACTAGCTAGCTAACATGCGTACTGTTCGAATTCAGAAAAAAATAGGATTATAATGAAAAACTGGAGCTTTCTTTGTAGATAAAAACGCCAAAAAACTTCCCGCGGCTTGTTTCAATATTTTTGCCGAACCGACCCGAACAGTGAACACAACGATTCCACGCGCAGGTCGAGAGGAAGAAGCCTGATCTATATAAATCGTATTTTAAACCGTATTAACTGTAGGGAGCCACCTTAAGAGTGATCCTGTTGTAAGTCTTCTACAGCAACCCATCAACAATATTTCATTGCAGCGTTTCTTTGCCGCGTTACGTTGTCTTCGCGTTACTTTTGTTCTAAGTAGCCTACCTTGATCGCGTTAAAAGAGTTATTTTTCTGGCCAGTGACATAGGACATTAACGTCCTTGTGATTTTATAGAAATTGATCTCTAGAACTGAGGATTTTAGAAAACGTTATCTATTCTGTACCTTCTCAATTTTGTAGACAAAATATGTTATTTACGTCCAACATGCATAATATTACATACCTCAAAATGATTCGAGCACAACGGTATTTTGTTAAAAGGAAGACTGGTTAATAGAAATTGGTCCCATCGATCCGTGTCGTTGAACAATCAAAAAATTTGTTGTGAAATTAGCGAAGATAAAATTGCAATTTGTGAGAAAACTGCAGGTCTACGGAGCGGAACTTTTCGGATTTGAACTCAGCGTTTTCTAAAGTGTTAGTTCCCGTTTAAATATTTCAGTTCCAAGATATGGGAAATGAAAGTGAACGATATCGGGACACAGCAAACGGCCTAAAGGCAATGAAAAGCATATTTAACCTCTTTGAATTACCCACTGTTTTAGAATATCAGTTTTGCGAAAATCATATAGCATTTAGTATAACATATTTACTGCATTGCATTAGCATATGTAATGCCCTTACTGTGCTTGTCGTGGTCAATATCTTTGAAATGTAACACAATCCAACAGACTGAACAGTATATTATAAATGAGCTTATAAACAGATGTGATATGTGGGGAGGGAAGTATGCCGAGAGATTAAACCTGGTCTATTAGTGTGGCGGATATGTGCATGGATGTTTCCGAGGAGGGTTAAAAGCACCAAATTGTGCACAGTAGCATCTTTTTATTAGTAGAACAACATGCAAAAGTGGGGCCATCGTGAAACTGTTTTTTTTAGAGAGTTACGATGCTATTAGCATTATTTGCTATTAAATTCTACTACAACAAAATATGTGAAATTTTGAATTCAATCGCGACAAATATAACTTGCATCATCAGAAAGCTTGTGAAAAACTACACAAAAGACTTTTAAACAGTTTTTTGATTCTTCAAATGGTTATTGCCGTAAGTTAGGCACATTATCTCGCTAAAAGTCCCTAATTAATTATTCGATGTTTGAAAATGCGTTTTTAACAGTTTATAATTCGAAAACTATTTCAGAAATAAAAAAACTATGTCTAAATGTCTTATATGCAGTTTTTTATAAGCTTTCTGATGATGCAAGTCATATTTGTTGTAATTGAATACAAAATTTCACATGTTTTGGCTATAATATAACTCAATAGAAGAAAATCACTAATCACCCAGGAGCTAGTAGCAAAATAGCGATGGCCCCACTTCAAATATCTATTAAGCAAATAAAACTACATCAATTGTAAAAGTTTGATGCTTTTAACCTCAACGGGAACTACTGATCAATAATTTTACACATATCCGCCTCACTATATATGCAAAGGATAAAACACATCTATCTGGTTAATAGACTAAATTGTGATCTAAACAAGTCTAGACAAAAATTTTATCACAGCTTGAAAGAGCATCACAAAATTAGTAATATTCCAAAGTTTCGTTGCGAAATGTTGTAAAATGCGGAAAATATAGCCTTGCGAAGTTTGCAATTTTCAGTCATTTTAGATTACAAACGGGAAATTAACAGCCCCAAAGAGTATTGGGCTGTCAATTTCCGTTTGTAATCTAAAATGACTAAAAATTATAATTGTGTTATTGTACACTCTCTGACTCTGTAATATGTCAAGATGAAAATGTTCTAGAGTGTGTATTATATAATTTCCATACCCAGCGCAAGCAGAAAGATGTTGTCTGCCGCGGCTGGGTCTTGAACCCGCGACCTTCGAATTACTAGATCGACGCTCTACCAACTGAGCTACACAGTCAGACGGATTTAAGACTGGAAATTATGAAATATATACTGAATGTCATAAACATACTCGTTTATATTAATTCAGCATCGAACAATACTAGTTCTGCAAGTGTTATGTTAATTGTGTTATTGTACACTCTGTAATATGTTAAGATGAAAATGTTCTAGAGTGTGTATTATATAATTTCCATACCCAGCGCAAGCAGAAAGATGTTGTCTGCCGCGGCTGGGTCTTGAACCCGCGACCTTCGAATTACTAGATCGACGCTCTACCAACTGAGCGACACGGTCAGACGGATTTAAGACTGGAAATTATGAAATATATACTGAATGTCGTAAACATACTCGTTTATATTAATTCAGCATCGAACAATACTAGTTCTGCAAGTGTTATGTTAGTTGTGTAATTGTACACTCTGTAATATGTTAAGATGAAAATGTTCTAGAGTGTGTATAATATAATTCCCATACCCAGCGCAAGCAGAACGATGTTGTCTGCCGCGGCTGGGTCTTGAACCCGCGACCTTCGAATTACTAGATCGACGCTCTACCAACTGAGCTACACGGCCAGACGGATTTAAGACTGGAAATTATGAAATATATACTGAATGTCATAAACATAGATACTCGTTTTCAAGACCCAGCCGCGGCAGACAACATCTTTCTGCTTGCGCTGGGTATGGAAATTATATAATACACACTCTAGAACATTTTCATCTTAACATATTACAGAGTGTACAATAACACAATTAACATAACACTTGCAGAACTAGTATTGTTCGATGCTGAATTAATATAAACGAGTATGTTTATGACATTCAGTATATATTTCATAATTTCCAGTCTTAACTCCGTCTGACCGTGTAACTCAGTTGGTAGAGCGTCGATCTAGTAATTCGAAGGTCGCGGGTTCAAGATCCAGCCACGGCAGACAACATCTTTCTGCTTGCGCTGGGTATGGAAATTATATAATACACACTCTAGAACATTTTCATCTTAATATATATATATATATATATATATATATATATATATATATATATATATATATATATATATATATATATATATATATATATATATATATATAAAACCTAACTTGGTTTTTATTAACTTTTTAAATAATTTCCTAGACTTTTAAATTTTTTACTCCAAATTGTACATATATAAATTTTAGATAGTTTGTAAATATTACTGCATGCTTAGTTATGCTATTCTCCTTTAATTGACATATTTGTAAATCCATTGTATTTTTAAACTAAAAATGGATCAATAAAATCATCATCATCATCATCATCATCATCATCATCATATATATATGTATATATATATATATATATATATATATATATATATATATATATATATATATATATATATATATATATATATATATATATATATATATATATATATATATATTATATATATATATATAATATATATATATAATATACATATATATATATAATATATATATTTATAATATAGCATTTGTAAATTCTGAACGCTGATTGGCTAAGAGCCGTGTTGATATAACTCCATGTCAACACGGGAAATTTTCCGCCTCTTGTAAACACGGAAATTTTTATTATTCTTCGGGCTTTTGACATTGCTATATTATAAAACAAATATAAAACATTTTTCCGTATTGATATATCGTTATATCAACACTCGTGGAAGTTGGGAAAACTCGAAATTGTGTGAAAACACTCCGCCCTTCGGGCGTCGTGTTTCCACACAATTTCTCGTTTTCCCAATTTCCACTCGTGTTGATATAACTGTATATCAACACGGAAAATGTTTTATATTTATTAAATATAATATAATATAGTTTTCAGTTTTTCTGGTTTTTTTTTGTTAATTTCATTCAGCAATAATGTTAACTGTGTCCAGAAAATGTCAGAAAAACTTACTTATTTATATATTTTGCCATACATTTTGTCTGCAAACATTGCGCGTAAATTTTGCCGCTTCTTCCTCCTATTGGCCAAATGCAAGACATATTGGCCAATCAGCGGTGAGAAATAAATGTATCTATAATTGATGGAACCGCGTCGTATCAATCAATAAATTAATAACCGAATATATTAAAACAAATTTAGGCTCATTTACATAAAAAGTGAAAGAGTATTACAATGAAATTTCCTTTTAACAAACATATTGTGTTGGCATTGGGATTAGGGGATTCCCCCCAATCAGTGGCGGCGGAATATTTTCGCCGTTTCAGAATTCAAAATTTCGCCGTTTGAGAATCGAAAGTCTTCAACATGCATATCATAAAATTTGAGAAAGTTTCAGATTGCGAGAGATACAACTACGTGAAAAACACAAGCAAAACTTCAACGTTTCAAGCGAAGGCGCTGCGTTGGGAAGTTGTCCAAACTGGCAAATATAATTATAGTAGCAATAGGAGTTTGTCAAGGCAGACCTCCAGAGATGGCCAGTCTCATAGCATTGTCGCGAGTTTTCGATCTATAATTTTATATGGATAAACTAACTTTATGATTCTAAATTGGCCCCGTTCTATTATACGTACATCAGGTACATGGTTTGGAACTTCTAAAAATTTTTGAAGGCTATTTTGTACCTATTTATACAAAACGTTTATTTTGTAGACTGGAATGGATCTATATACAGTTGTATATCATAACTTTGGTACCACTTGGCATTAGCCGTCGTCCTGGACATATCAGGAACCAAAGAAGATATTTAGTTGTTATTAGTTCTATCGATGGACAAGTTATGCATCGAATGATAATAATTAGTGGTACTGGTGTTCCCTCTCAAAATGATGGTAAAGTATTGATTTTTTATCAGAATTCTGGGCATTCGCGCTTGCTAGAACAAGACCGCAGGGTCGATTCCTGCCAGAGGGTCAATAGTTGCATTCTTCGCAACTTCTCCTGGTGGAGCCGGATTCGCATCGGAGCGACATCAAATTTTACAGTTTCAAGAGGAGTTTAACACTCAAAATTATAATATAACAGAATTACTAAAAAACTTTAAGTATGAAAAGTTGTAAGAGGCTGAAAAGCGTCTCAGTTGATGTCGCTCGACTAGCTCCGATGCGAATCGGATCCGGGGCCTAAAACGTTCCCATCATGCATCAAACTCCCCAGTCCATCGTGATATTTTATTGTATTTAATTGTTTAGAGAGAGGATGTTTGGAAGCAATGGAGTATAGTCCTAACGAACTATGAATGGAAAATGTTTGTATGTAGTTATATATGTATCTTGTATAAATCTCAAACTCATTAATAATCCATGAGTAAATTAGCCAACCGTATTCTTTATTTTGCTCACATGATAATACTGGACACCTGATGAAGTATATTGATCCAGTCAAAATTAATTCAGTCCTTGGACTGGATCAAAATTAATTCACCTCACTTTAAGTGGTGATTTATTCGTACGAGATGTCATTTCAAATCCTCCAATTCGGACTGGACTAGATTTCAAGTCCTCGCATTTTGATTCAGTCCTCGGCTTCGCCTACGTGATCAAATTGGGTGGACTTGAAATCTTGACCAGTCCTCGTAGTCAGATTTGAAATATTACCTATCTTATAGTTATATTTCTTTCTTTAGTTAGATTTATTTCCCGTGAGGATGCATGATCTGTTACAAAAACAGGACACGAACATTCTTAACAAAGTCTCCGCCTCTGATGACCAAACTCTCAAGACAAATTATACCAAAGAAAAAAGACATATCTTTCAATCTACGCAAGGAACGATGCCTTATCCTAAAATCGGCACTCAGCGTTTTAAAGTGACATTTGTAAATAGATTAATTTTTAAATATAATTTAATGTAGTGTAGTATTTCGCATCATTAAATGCTGTAAAGTCCGTAATGTAAACAAACGTTTTGTTTACAATTTGAACTGCTTTATTTGTAAAATATGATACACTAACTGAATATCTAACACTTTTCTGGTTCGCTATGCTTGTAAATTAATATAAACTGCAAAATTTGGGCAATGTTTATATCTGCGGGTCCCCCTTTGTTATGAGCAGAACTGATGCGCAGAACGGACTTTACAGCATCTTTAAATGTAGCCTGCATGGCAGGCGGTCCTTAAAATCGGGCAAGCCTAAATGTAACAATGTGTTTATATTGTTACGTAATGTGTCCATTGTTTCGTATCGTTTTTGTCGTTTGATTATCTCTTGTAAGGTATAGGTCTCTAATATACTATATTAAAAAACTCATTAATAATTCATGAAGAAAACACAAAGAAAAATCATAAGCGTGTCGTATCTGTATATGTGATACAGATTCATGTTGATTTACATAAACTTTAACTTTGATTTTCTCGGCTTAGACAACGTTTATTTTTAAAATTACTTCGCCAATGAACTCATAAGATGAGCTGTTTTTTAAGTTGTTTACAACATTCGCGTCCGTGTTGTATCAGATATACAAACTCTCGCCTTCGGCTCGAGTTTGTGTATCTGATACAACACGGCCGCTCATGTTGTAAACATTACATATTGTAGTAATTTAATGTTGTCATAATGTATGCATGTAACCTCAGGCTTTTTGTAGCATAGAATAGCCACAATGTGGAAATATCTTTATCTCATGATTGATTAATTAAAGACTAAGCTCAAAAACTGTGTAACACAGCAACATGTATATAGAAAAATATATTTACTATCTGTAACACAACATAACATAAATATCCAACAAATTAAATTTGTCTCTTATATAGTGTTCTATAATATGAATTTACTCATACATTATCTTTCTAAAAGAAATATAACGTGACACTAGAACGGCAACTGTCTCATTGTACGATATTGGAATGTACGATATTTGAATTAAACAACGCTACAGCACAAAGCAACATTGAAATGGGGGAAAAAGTTTGTCTCAAATATTCAGGCTTCAATTTATGCTGATAACAGACACCCATAGCCTCCTCTGCAGGCATCGCCTTTAGAGTTGCGGGCAGGATTTGCTTGCGGGCAAATTGTAAACCAAACAAGCCAAGTGTAGTACAAGATGCCTACGGAGGAGACATCCAAAGATCCTCTTATCATTTACCTCAAATCCTTTTAAATTGAGTGCAGGAATATCTTCTATATTTATTGCTACCATCGACGAAGGAAAGATCATTCCTACCTTTCAATGTGACATTGTGTTGCTTTGAAGAACGCGCAATGCTGCAACATGGCGGATGCTCGATCAAGTTGAGACAATCCTTGAACTAAGGAAGTTCTAGAATTGAAGAATAAAACAATTACAGTAAATCACTAATAAGCTTGTTGGGCTGTGGCACAAGTTAACTGAAACACAGCAGATCTTGAACTGTCTGTGACAGTGTAGGTTGTGACCATAAGCGCCCTGGTTGTGACAATAACAACAAACGTTCGTTGATAGGGATGGAACTACCTGAAAATCATAAGGAGATTAGGAGAAATTCCAACTTCCAAACAAAGGGCCTTTGCTGGAAACGTCGAAATTCTCCTCATATTTTTCAGATGGTGATCCACTTCAGAAATGTTTACAACTTATGGGAGTAGTAGGAAAATTAAACTACATTTCTCCATTCTATTTATTTGCCTTCAAATACAAGACTGCTATATAATGAAAAGAATGAAGTAACATGATTTTCTCACTCTGATAGTTGCACGTTGATGGCCTGTATATTTACACAGGACAGGTATACTGCCATGCTGGTATGGGTTGAAGGGTCTTGTAGATGGAAATTATCAAGTGGAAATTTAAATACATTTTATCAGACCTACCCAGGAACAGCTGTGAAAAATGCAACTACAGGTCCCTGGCAAGGATCGAACCTGCGGTCCTGCAATTCCAGTGCAACCAGGAACAGATGTGAAAAATGCAACTACAGGTCCCTGGCAAGGATCGAACCTGCGGTCCTGCAATTCCAGTGCAACCCTCTAATCAACTGAGCTACAGAGGCCAGTTGTCGAGCTCTAATCAACTGAGCTACAGAGGCCAGTTGTCAAGCTCTAATCGCAAGTTCATGTACATATATAAGGTACTGTTTAGAACTGAGCTACAGAGGCCAGTTGTCAAGCTCTAATCGCAAGTTCATGTACATATATAAGGTACTGTTTAGATTATGGCGTGCCAAGTAAATGCTGGCCCCCATGTCAAATACAGGATATGCAACCAACCTTATTGAAGCGTCTTCACAGAAACTGAAGAGTTTTTCTGCTGTAGCGTTGTTCTCTTGAGATAAAACCTAGATTTAAGTTATTCAGAATTTTTATATATTTCACTTCAACGTGTTATTACCCCGATATTAGAGAGTAGAGACAAATCATCGATCTGGCGAATCAGTTATCTTAAGGCTGGTCTGCACAACACAACGTATACGATGCCTAGTCACGGCGTATGTACTCAAGTAAACATGCCTAAAGCCAGGTTTACACTATCAAAGTTTCTACAATCACAGTAAGAATTTTGCATACGTAAATTGTAAGTTTTGAAGGATTTGTATCTAAGCTTCCAAGAAACAAGAATATAATATTTTGATTTTAAGCTGCCATCTTTAATTTTTAGCGTTTCAATGCGAAAACGCTTGTCCGAAAATGTTTTTAATTAATCATTGAAAACGTTTTCGTTGTATAGGACGTTGTTTTCATCCGTTTTCGTGTGGACACGGTTTGAAAACGACACTTTTTGAAAACGTTACAGTTAAAAACGCTTGAAAACGTTACCGTGTGCACATAGTCTTAACATTTAAGGTATAACATACCTCTTTCAAGAAAACAGCACTTGCTTGTTCTAACTGTATAAACAGATTGAGAAACTTTCTCCCAAGGATCACGTAAAACACTACAGATAAGACAATAAACTATACCACACACATTGGGACTGGATTACATTTGGGAGACTGTGAAATTGCAGTAATTGTGTCACTGTTTATAAGGTATTATTCTTGTTGGAAAACTCCTCAAACTGCAGGAAATAGCTTATCTGAGCTTCAAGAAATTCAAAAAAAAAACCCCAGACCCCTCTAGAAGCTCCCACCTTAGGTGGTCGACTTGATTGTCTCAGAATCCTGCTGATCTGCTGCCCTATGACATATACTTATTAGTTAAACCATGCATATATATGCTGGTAGCTGCAGTGATACAGACTTGCCAACTGGAACTTCTCCAGGTCCCCCTCTAAATATGTCCTCTCCAGTTACACATCCTTAAAAGAGGCCCTGGATTTTAATTGCACCATTTCAATAGCTATCGAGTATTGTAACACAGAATTATTTGGCAACAGAAAAAAAGAACGCTGGTATCTTTCGTGTTTCATAATTTTTCAGCACCAATTTGAGTGTGGGCCACAAATTTTTGTGCAGCTATCAAGGGGTGGGCTACCAAAAGTGCAGACACCAAATATACGATTTTCCCAGCCCCCCCCCCCCTTACTTTGTGACCGGTCCCTAATGCATCAGTCAATTCCAGGAGTAACCATCCCCCCCAGAACACACCCGGGAATTCGATTTGATTGGTTACGATAGTGCAAATGCCCGGGTGCCGGGACACAACTAGGAGACTAATGCACAGCCCTTGGGCAAGCTGAGAGTGGGAAATGCCCCATCCCGGGGATACTTTTAATACGCCCTTTCCGGGTTTGCGACGCCATCTTGCCAAGTAGGCAAACACAATAGTGAAAACAAT
>CACRXK020016549.1:0-11281 GCA_902702795.2 Paramuricea clavata | reverse complement strand
AATTTTACCTTAAATTGAAGCTTGTATTACGTATAATTACATACCTAACATAAATATGTTGGGAAATTGATAATTTTGTAATTAAAAGTGATATTTTTGGGCGATTTTCATTTGTAAGAATATTCTTCAAAAATTATCGTGTTACCATGACAACTACTTTAGATACTTCATGTCCGGAAAATACAACGGTTTTGTCAGCAAAGCGAGGGTTTCTGCATGCATGTATTTTCTAGTAAACCATTATTATTATTATTATTATTATCCCCGAGCCGGCGGCGCGAAGCGCCGTGCGAGGGTACTAATTCCCCCCCCCCGGCTATTTACACCCGGGGAAACGAAAGCATTAGCGAAGTCTAAAGTTCATCAATGAGCGCGGGCGTCGGTCACCAACGATGGGTGGTCATCCTCACTGATCTCAAAAATATGGCGGACTGTCATGAATAACGGACACTGATTGGTCCAATTTAAAGTTTGCATTATAACGGCTGCATGACGACAGCGAAATAGCAAACATTTCTTGATTTGATGAGTTGATGATTGATAAATTTCTTGCAAATATTCTTCATTTTTGCTCGTTTTTCTGCAAGATTTTGTAAATTTCAAGAAAGAAAGGGCGAAAGAATCAGCTAAAAGAAGGGAGCCGACGTTAACGAAGGTAAGTTTGTTTTAAACATTGATTTTATAATGACTTTAAATTAAAACCCGACGGCCTATACAAGACAGCATATAATTTCAGTGTATCTTTAATACTGATTCCCTTTTTTATTATATTGAATTTTTTAAATAAAAAATAAAGCAAAGTTATTTGCATGCGAGAATTTGAAATCATTTTATTGCAAACTCAGAGTTTATCGATAAAGCCATTTAATAGTTAAAGGCAGTTTAGTTTTATAAAGAACACTTTAAAACGTTTTGTGAATTGTTTGTGGTTGAATTTTACCTTAAATTGAAGCTTGTATTACGTATAATTACATACGTAACATAAATATGTTGGGAAATTGAAGAATTTTGTAATTAAAAGTGATATTTTTAGGCGATTTTTATTTGTTAAGAATATTCTTAAAAAATTATCGTGTTACCATGACAACTACTTTAGATACTTCATGTTCGGAAAATACAACGGTTTTGTCAGCAAGGCGAGGGTTTCTGCATGCATGTATTTTCTAGTTATTATTATTAAATTCGGCAAGGCTTGTCGTGACCTGGTGCACGCGCCATAATCACACCGTCGATGGTATAAACAGCGAGGTCTTTGAGTGAATTTGCTTTAACATATTTCAGAAGCTCGCAGTTTTCCCGGGTAAGATGAACTTTAAGGTGGCTCGATATAGTTATCACAAAAACTCTGCTCAAGAATCGCGAACAAAACTGGGTGACCATTTTCACGCCCAGATCGCGTAAACTGAGTATTGCAACGCTAAAAACTATTATTATACAAAAAATAGAAAATTCTATAATGCCAAAATTAAACAATTTACCAAAGAGTACGACATTTTCGCATTTTCCAAAAAATGGCATTACAGAATTTTTTTATATTTTGCTAATTGTTAGCTTTTCGTCCAAGTAAAATAATGCACAATATAAAAAAAAAATATTGGGGGTCACAATGCTTCTTTTCCAACTATACGAGACGATAGGTCATTTTGGAGTGAATTTCGTACACGTATGTCGTCATAGCAACGAACTGAGACTAATATAATTTGAAAGTAGAGATATCAAAATATGCAAAAAACCTAATATACGATAAATAAATTCTAAAATGCGTATTTTGGACATGTCAAAGTTTTGAACACATGAATTTTTGAAAACTGTATCGAGCCACCTTAATTTGCTTTGATGGCCACTCAATTTAACAATCATAGGCCGAGGAACTGGGTGATTAGAAGAATGAGACATGTTACGAGCACGACCCACCCCAAGGACACGATCAAGTTCGTTTCTTTTAACGTCCAAATTTAGTTCATCACACAATCGTAGCACATCATCGTAGCAGTTTTCATTATTTTCTTCCCCAAGTTCAAAAATTCTTATGTTGTTGCGCCTTGAATACTGTTCGTTGTCGTTTGCTTTAGCTTTGACTTCATACAGTTCGCTTCGCAGAGACGAAACTTCAGATTTAAGTGACTGAATCTCTGCATAAAGCGGTGTTAATGTTTCTTGTAGAGCAGAGTTCAGGGCTTCCACGAGTACTGTTTTAAAGATTTCCGAGCTTTGAACATAGCTGTCCATTTGAGTAATAAATTCTACTGAGACGGGACTATCAGCGGCCGTCATATTGCGAGTTGTCGTAGGCATAGTTCTTGTAGGTAAAAACCTCTTTACTCAAGCTTAAATAATTGTCAGCACCGTTTAGTCTTTAATTCGCCAGACCAACAGACAACAAATGCCCCCTTTACAGGTTAGCAAACTATAATATTTTCAGGAGCTAGCAAGACCACGTCCGTCGTGGTTGACGTCCGTTTAACGCTCCATGCATTCTTCTGCCGTTTTAATAATATCTTCCAATAATTTTACAGAGCGTGGGTCCAACAACACGTGCATCTCCATTGCCATTTTAGCGTATTTCACGGATTCTTGGCAATGAGGTTTCCAGGCACGATACGTTTTTGCCAACGCATAATACACTTTCGCTCTAAAAGGTGTGTGCTTCTCAGCGAGCTTATCAACTATGTCACGTGCTTCGTTTAAATTTTCCACTGACGCTTCAAAGCGGCGAAGAATAGAAAGGCACGATCCAAAATTCTTGAGCAAATACACGAAAGGCTCGTTAGAATCAAGTTTCAGTTTCTTCCGCAGTTGTATGGCATCAGAATAATACGTTAATGCCTCTTCATTCTTCCGCCAGGTAAAGTATAAGTCTCCTAACACTTTGTGACAAATGCAAGTTAATTCGTGTTCGCCCAACAACTCAATGGCTGATGATAAAGCTTGATTGCAAACCAATTCAGCACTCTTCATGTATTCCTCGTATTTTTCTCTATCGGAGTGGAATATTTTAGTTGCGCGTCTCTTATTCAAGTGTCCACGCTCGATTAGGACAAGTACCTCGTCAATTTTCTCGATAGAACTTCGATTCATGTTTTCAGGCATAGCCGTAATTTCATCTTGAAGATCAGGATATAGTTCATTCGTTTTTATAGAATAATATCGGGCATAAAAATAGTAACAATAGCTATACAAGGACCTATCTTCTTTCAGCACCGCATTATTTTTGTCAAACGCTTCTTTTATAGCCTCCATCCTGCCGATGTATTCAGAAGATTTCCACGCAGTTCTACGACCTTCTTGATCTGCTACTAAACACTGAAATGTGATCTGAATGGCTAGTTGCTCTCGACCTTCCGCTAGCTTTATACAGGATTCGTGAAAATTCCTTAAAACAGTTAGTGGAAGAAGGTCCCAGCCAAAATTGTAAAATAATCTGGATGACGACTTGTAAATATCACTACTTTCCAAGGACTCGATGATGTTTGATTTAAGATTTTTCGCTTGATCGTGACTGCAGATTTTGAATGTTTCTTCAACATTGTGGCCGTCCTTCTTCAGTAATTCTCTGGCAACGGTAAATCCATCTTTGGAGCAAGATTTCATGGTCCACAAATGGCACAACTTTAGAAAATGTCTCACCATCAATCCTTCTCCTATTGCCTTTTCATCTTGAAGTTCATCATGATCGGTCAGAAATCGTCGAATAAGCGAGAGAATCACGAAGCGCTTATCACTCCTACGTTTTATTAAACTTCGAGCAACCAACTTGTTTAAGAATTTTTGGGTTTCCAAACCATCTCTCTCGATTATCTCTTGAGCAGACTTCTTTTGGAAATTTCCATTGAACACCGAAAGACGAGCAAACGCTTTCTTGTCTACATTAGTCAACATTTTAAAAGAGACCTCGATGGCTTTTCGGACGCACTGGCTTTCGTCGGCTGACTGCAAAGCTTTCATAGGTTCCACTTTTAACCATTGAATCAACTCAAAAGGATCATCAAGATCTTCAATTAGAGATCCCGCGACACACATAGCAAGAGGAACAAAACCACACAGGTTAGCCAACTCAGACAAGTATCCATCTTTTATTTCGTTATTAGGGCAATACGTTCTCAAAAGTTCGACACTAGATTTTTCGTCCAACTCTTCTATCCTAATGTTTTTGGCGCGTTGGTTAGGAATTGAAAATGCGGTCCTTGTCGTTGTTAGGATCTGCAACTGGTGCTGTGAATTCTTGCGTAACGTGACCACTAACTCAGTAAATTCGGATCTTATTTCTTCTTCAAGCAATTGCTCGATGTTATCCATGACAAGGACGACTCTCTCCTTAATATTCCTTAACCACAACGCAAATGATAACATGAAATCTTCTCCAGGATTAACGCCAACGTCTAGACAGAGACGCAGAAAGACACCAGGCACAGTTGAAACACTTAACAGGTATGAGAAAATGACGATGATGTCATAATTATCGCTTAGATGATGGGAGACTTCAATTGCAATGGTGCTTTTGCCAAACCCTGGGCCACCAACAATGGACACAATTCCACAGCCGTTCTCCGTCAAGGAAGAAATAATTTCGTTTACTTCGGCGTCACGCCCAATGAACGTACAAGGTTTGTCAGGTATGCAGTTTTTTATTTGCGCCCGTCGTTCAGTTTCTTGAACATTCGATAGTTGTAATTGGCTGATGCGTTTTTCGAGATTCTCCAACTGTTCCTTGATGATCTGTCGGTCGGAGATTTGATTTTCTTTTAATTGATTCATTTCTCCATTCATTTGGCTAACTAACTCATCGCGCAGTAAATTTAGAGCATCTAACTCGGCTTCTACGATATTGGTTATTCCGCTAGTTTGTACAAACTTGATATCCTCTATACACTTCTTGACTTCGCCACAGCTGAAAACAATATCAAGGTCGGCAAGAATCTTATTGGCAGTGTCAAAAGCGTTGTTAAGATCAGCATCGGTCAACTCTTGATTTGGTGAATGCGCCCAAGGGTTTCTAACTCCTGAACGTAGCTTTCTAACAAGATCGAGATCCACACGCTTGTCTGGAGAAAAAATGACATCATCCATCCACTCAAGGACGTTTAGAAGAGATGACAAATCAGTGGATTCTGCGTCTTTGACGGTTCCCTTGTTGTGTCCAAGGATAGGCATAAAAAACTTGGCTACCTCCCATGGATCAACAGGCCACTTTGATGTGTCGCAGTTTTCACGCCATTTTATCTGACGTTTATTTCTATTTCTATGCCATTTAGCAAGCTCCTTGTACCATTGGTTGCAAGAGTGGCAAAGATTTTTATATTTTTTTTCTTTCTCGCACACTATAGGGTTTGCGCATCCACCTTTCAAACGGGAACACAGTTTAGCATGGCCTTTTTTTACGATCTGGTCAGTGTACGAAACAACAGGTTTCCTAATTAGATTGATTACTTCTCCAACGGTTATCCAGTTGTTGTGATCGTTGGACGGATTCATTTTTGAAGAAGAATTCCTAAAAGTAAAGCAAATAAAATACGATAAACAAATGCAACAAAAAATCAGTTAACCAAAGTGGACTCTATTTATTATAGTGCAACACCTAATTCACAAATTAAGAAAACGTTTTGGCGTAAAAATGTGGCAATAACACTTGATGTAGTATCATTAAGGTCTAGCTATAGTTATACATTTTAGTAAAGCGAATTCAAAGTTTCCAACTTATTTTTGGAAACTGCTAATAGCGATGTAGCGGTACAGTCGTTAGTTTTACTTTACAGCAGATTTGTCCGATGGTGTGCAAAATCACAGGCATTTTAATATAAATCGTCTGATAGATTTGTTGAGCATATGTTGAACATTTGCTGAACACACGATGGCAGCGCCAAATCGCAATCGACCATTTATGAAGTGTCTACTCAATAAAAGCCGTTGTTTATTTTTCACCTCAAAATAATAATTATATACTTAGGCAGGACATACTGTATATGTATCTGA
Source organism: Paramuricea clavata (assembly GCA_902702795.2). Lineage (NCBI taxonomy): Eukaryota > Metazoa > Cnidaria > Anthozoa > Malacalcyonacea > Plexauridae > Paramuricea > Paramuricea clavata. Next base: position 5,311 of record CACRXK020016549.1, on the reverse strand, counting down.
TATTAGTGATTATGACACATTTAAACTGTGTTCTCGCTCCTGATTGGTCAAAAATGACCGGATAATTCTCCATATCCAATAATTTTCATATTATTCCAGCTGCATGACGCAATCGATCAGTGATTCAGTGTGCAATATGTTTTTTTTTTATCCATATCCAGTAAAAATAACATATTATTGCACATTATAGAGCGCAAGCCCCAGAGCGAACGCAAACTTTCATAAAAGCCCGGGAAAATTAAAGCCCAAGTTTATTTAAGATTTTTTCTCGTTTAACGAAGAAAAATAGGTACGCATTGCGTACATGTGGTTAGCCTATAGGATTGGCAATTGTTATAGCGTCATATAGTTGATTTCGTACAATATAATGAACGAAATATCTTGTTTGATTTTTCAACCATTGTACCATAAAATTTTTATTCTTCATTCTTTGTCGTATAAAGCCAAATACCGTTACGGTATAACATTTTATGGTTTAGAAACAAACCAGAAAATATTAAATCTACTATCTCGTTGCAAACGGCTAAAATAAAATTTTAAAACTCTTTCTCGCCCAGTCCCAAGCATCGTAGGTCGCTAAAACTGGCAACCTTTAAGGTCCAGACACACCAGGCGCGATTCGACAACGCGACGCGATTTTTTAGTTTTTGAAAGTTAATACAACAGCCAATGGGAGCAAATCTTACAAGACATGTAGACCAAATAACGCAAAATGTTATCACGCTTCTAAATACTTGGAAAATTTAAACTAGGATTAAAGTTATCGGACAAGACTATTACGAAAAAGATGTGTTGAAAGGGACCAAAGTTCTGTTCGGTGAAAGGTTATGCACTTATGCCTTAAGGCGGATTTCCAGTCCTCGCACGAAGCTCCTCGCAGCTCGCTGCGAGTGCAGGCATGAGCACTTTCATCCAATCACAATGCAAAACAGTTAATTTTAATTAGATGCAAGCACTCGCAACGAGGAACTTCGTGCGAGGACTGGAATTGCGCCTCTAGTTGGCAATACATTGGCATTGTTTACATTGTTCGGGAAAATTGTGTGAAATATGGTATCGCTTAAGTTCTAAAGATCGTAAATCGCTATAATGTTCATGTTGACATTTTACTAAAACCATCCATAGGAATTGTTTCACTGAATTGAACGGTGGTATTTTCATCCACATAACATGCACTGAACCAAGATATATGAACCTCCAAAGTAAACCGATGATATATGTCCATATCGATCTGCTTCAATTATGCGCAAGCGAAAGAGTATGCCAGAGTCTTAAACTACAAAATTTCATGAACCAACGGCTTTTTCGTATGCCTTTAACTACAAAATTTCATAAACCAACGGCTTTTTCGTATGCCTTTAACTACAAAATTTCATAAACCAACGGCTCTTTCGTATGCGTTTAATTAACTACTAGAAAATACATGCATGCAGAAACCCTCGCCTTGCTGACAAAACCATTGTATTTTCCGAACATGAAGTATCTAAAGTAGTTGTCATGGTAACACGATAATTTTTTACTTTTTAAGAATATTCTTAAAAATTGCCGAAAAGTATCACTTTCAATTACAAAATTATCAATTTCCCAACATATATATGTTAGGTATGTTATTATACGTAAGATAAGCTTCAATTTAAGGTAAAATTCAACCACAAACGCTTCGCAAAACGTTTGAAAGTGTTCATTATAAAACTAAACTGCCTTTAATTAATTAAATGGCTTTATCGATAAACTTTGAGTTTGTAATAAAATGATTTCAAATTCTCGCATGGAAATAACTTTGCTTTCTTTTTTATTTAAGAAATTCAATATAATAAAAAAGCGAATCAATATTAAAGATATACACTGAAATTATATGCTGTCTTGTTTAGTTGTTTCATATACGCAAAAGGCTGTCGGGTTCTAAAGGAATTATAAAATCAATATTTAAGAGGCAGTCCGCGTAAGAACGGATAAGGCAAAATTTGGCCCATCGCCAATTTTCATGATCTTCTCAGTAAAAGTCAACCATTATATACAAGGAACAAATATCACGTTTATTTGGATCAATAACGATTTATACGTACTTTACGAGAGACGGTTTTCGATGACACCTCAAAAACTAGCAAATTGACTGTCGGGAAAGCTGTGTTTATGCTATACATATCGGGCGCCACCAAAAGTTTATTTCCTTCTTAACTCAGCTAAAAATTTTACACGTCAATTTTATAACTTTAAGTTATAATTTAACCTTTCAACCATAAAATTTTATAACATTTTCACTGAGATATAATAATTTATTAAGAATATAATACTAAAATTCCGAAACGCGTTTGGCGCTAAAGTACCTACAATCAAAGGCGATTTTCACAAAAGTGGGACCTAACCTGGAATTATTCCTAATATTACTCAAATGTACTAAGACTAGCTTACATACTTATGAAATAAAATTTGTGGGCATTCTTGTTTACGCGCCGTACAAGAAGTCCGCAATTCATAAACCTTCGACAGTTCGTGCGTGCATGCACCGCCAATAATTGCCAATGCAATGAAACAAGATCAAGACAGTTTGGGACGAAACTTACTGAATATATCATAGGCCTACAAGAACACACAAGTCATTAAATACCAGTTAGTTTTGTTTAAGTAATCATGCTCAGTGATTTTAAACATTTTAAGCCGTTTTAATTAATCAAAACGATACTAATTTGTTATTGGTATACAATTTAATATTTACTTAGATTTGTAAGAATTTGCACTCCAACAACATGAAGGCGTGAAGATTTGATTTTTCCCCATGCAAGTATTTCGAATCAAAAGTTAATAGTATTGTTTAACAGAATATGTCTTTCAGATTTATTTTGATGGAGTTTTTCTTTCGATATTTGTCATTTGAGCAGTGACGCCAGTCATTTAAACTTAATTGTAAACTTAAAATGCCAGTCACGGAAACTTGTAAATTTCATTTAATTATTAACTTACACCAGACTGCATTGCATATACAAGCCATCTTAGGCCTACTTCGAACCTCAGATGTCTTATGAATTTTTTTCTGTGTTGGTGTTGTGTACTCAGGTGAATAATATGTTTGCGATGTTACTCTGAGTGCATATCCACACCGGGCGAGCTTGAAAATATTATTCCAAAGGTCGTAGGTTCGAATCCCACCGTGGCCGGGCATATTTTTCAAGCTCGCCCGGTGTGGATATGCACTCAGAGTAACATCGCAAACATAAAACTCAGATGTCTTGTTGTGAAATGGCTAATTGCCTTCCATCCAATTGTTCTTTTCACGAAATCTTACAAACAGAATGTGGATCCAGTAGGGGCATTGATACACATGTGTTGCTATCTGAGTGCAAAGCTGATATTTCTGCTCATTTAGTGAGTTGTCGCTTGTCCCACTGCTTAAATGTTACAGAAAGCGAATTGATTCTGGCGAGAGCTAGGATCAGAGGGTTATCGTCAACTCATCTCGCACCCATGGGTATATTCCCAAAGCACAGGCATCTCTTAGGAAGATTCTGGCGACCTCCGAAGTCTTGCCAATACCCGAATCATTCTGGTAAAAAAACAAGCGTGGCTGGAAGGCACGTCATAAACTGGCAAATGGCTGAGGAAATATACCTTTTATTTGGTGTATCTACAGCTGTCGGATCACGTAAGTATATTTTGTTCAGTGTTCAAGCATTTATAGTCTATTTTCAAGCGGCTACGCTGTTAAATGCCTTAAATATATTTATACCTATATATTTATACCTCCGAAGTCTTGCCAAAACCCGAATCATTCTGGTAAAAAAACAAGCGTGGCTGGAAGGCACGTCACAAACTGGCAAATGGCTGAGAAAATATACCTTTTATTTGGTATATCTACAGCTGTCGGATCACGCAAGTATATTTTGTTCGGTGTTCAAGCATTTCTAGTCTATTTTCAAGCGGCTACGCTGTTAAATGCCTTAAATATATTTATTATTTTTAACGCCTTCAAAAATATAAGAAATAGGCAAATAGCAGTTCTTCGATTGAACAGCCAATTATCAACGATCTGTTGATTCAACTTTATTTTATATATAGCTGTATGTACTTGTAGCCGAAAGAATCATGCTGAGCGTATTCTAGCTACAAAAAACCTGAAAACAGCCCCTCTCGATAATCAACCAAGGTTAGTTTAATAAGTAATTTTTTATTGGGCGAACCGGGAGGGCGGGGGGGGGGGAGGAGGGGCCACTTAAGCTAAATTGGCAAAATTAGGGACGGACCATTTATTTTTCATTGGGCTCATTTTTGAGAGTGTTCGATTTTTTTTTGGACCTCACCGACTCTGCACGATTTTTTTTTATCGAATCTTGCCGCGTGCACGATATTTTTTTAAATTTTTACTATAGCGTTAATACAATAATAACCACGTATGATTATATTCCGGTTGAAGAATGTATTTGAATATACAGCATATAACCACAAAATAGGAAAGTATAGCAGAAGTGTAACCCACGAAAATTTTAACTCGCTCACGCCATCCTGGCTAGTACAGCCGGAAGTTTTTATCAGGTTTTGATAGGTGCAAAGTGCCGGTTGTACTAGCCAGGATGGCGTGATTGATGATCGGACGAATCGATTGTAAAAACGCGGACAAATACTTGCTTGAGTGAAACTTCTGGTATACCTTCCTATTCTATGATATAACTATCACAGCCCATTTTATACTTGGCCCATTTTATACTTGGCCCATTTTATACGGGGCTATGGTCTACGAAATGTAGACCATAGTCCCAATCAAAATTGGATCAAGTGTATTAAAGTGTGTAACCCATTTTGCATTGGCGTAATGGCATCTATATACAAATTTTCACGGTTCCCAATCGTATCAATGTTCCCAATACGTATTACAAACTGCGATTTTTATTCAGAATCAGAGAGCGATATTAATGAGCCGGGTGGGAAAGTGTATTTTTGTGACCCGTGCAAATGCAGTGGCGTAGCCAGACTATAATTTTTGGGAGGGCATATATCGAACGCCGAAGGCGTAAGCCTTTTTAGAGGGGTCCGGAAGCATCCTCCCGCGGGAAAATTTTGAAATCTGGAGTCCCTCAATGGCGATTTCCCGTGTTTCTGGAGAGAGATTTTGCATAATTCTGAAGATTATTTACTGCAGGAAAGACCTGATTTTTAATGATTTCTCAATAATGTGGATCCTTAATTTGACTCAACGAAGCTTACTTGGTCGCGTGTGAATAGTTAAATCGAAGTTTTAAAACGCATTTTAACCAATGACCACCATAGGCATTATTTTCTGTAGTTGGATTTAGGAAAGATTAGAACTTTTATAGACAAT
>CACRXK020016548.1:0-11282 GCA_902702795.2 Paramuricea clavata | reverse complement strand
CATTAGAACGGTAAACGGCGACTCCAATTTAAAACAATGACTAGACCTATCATTTACTATAATATCTTGCTGCTATCCCCGTTTACCGTCAATATCACCTCAAATCTTTTCGTTAATCGTTTCAAATGTTCTTATATATTATTATAAAAGGTTTATGCTCCAAAAGTCATGGCGATATACTCGTATTTCTTTACTATGGCCAATTTGAACATTGTACAGGCGACTCTTTGTTCCTCGTGGGGGGTCGCCATACTACAATAACCTGTGAAAAGTGCCGATTGCCTATATGAAAATAGCTGTGTAGACAACGTTTAGCATGTCCATGATTCCATTTCTTTTGAAACTCTGTAGCTATGTTCTGTAGCAGTAGCTAATTGGTTCAAATGGACCAGGGAACGTTCGCACGTTAGAGTGAATGGGCGTTTTCTGAGCAAACCATGTTATCAAGTTTGACCAATTCGGTTACTTTTAGTGTTGGATTTGTTTTTACATTCACTATACGAAGCTTTCAATGATGATATGGAATAAGGTAGAAATCAAGTTTACCAAAAATCCAATAAATAATTTACTTTCATCCAGACGTGTATTATGTCCTCCTAATTAATTTCCCTTTCCTTACAATATAAATATAGATTTTGCATCGCCTGGAACGATTGCTAATATGGATAAAAATTTCGGTTACCTACAGTCCTTGCAGTGTAACATATATTTAATAATTTTTCCTCCATTGCAACACTAACTTATCTGCCTTTCTAACCATAACTCTCAAACAATTGGTATGCTTGTAAAATTCCCATATTCAGACAATCTTGGACATAACTGGTTGAGACTATTTTCCCGCCATAGAAAATTCGCGTATTTTTATGATAAACTCCATGTTGAATCATGTTGCCATCCTTAAACCCCCGCTCCCCCAACTCAATGTTGAGCTTGTATCATGGTATATTACCAAAAGTTGTTTCGGCGTTGTTCACAACATTGAACTGGGGGGAGAGGGGGACAAAGTTTGTTTTGTCAATGTTCAATAACTTTGTAATATTAGCTGAAATGGTCTCAAGGGTTTTGTCCAAGATTGTCTGAAGCACACTGAATTTAATTGTGCATTATAACTCATAATTTATTATTATCATTATCTTTTTTAATTTTCTTCCACTCTAGTAGTCTGAAAGACGGATATACACGTTACTTCTTGTTTTTCGAGCAATATATATATTCGTTTGCATGAAAAGTGAGCAAAATAATGCCTATTCGAACTTGTCATATCCTAAAATATACGCATGAAACGCATGAATTTTTCTTGTTGTTTCATCTAAAATATATAGTTTGCTACTGCCAGAAGCGAGTAATATCATGTTACTAGGGCATAGAGGTCGAGACACATGCATTGGGATTTAATTCAATTATGTAAATATCACGTTCAAGTGTTGCTGTGTATAGGTATTTTTTATAAGATGACGTCATTTGTTCTATAGTTTATCAGCCTCAAACTTGCTTTTAAAACTTATAATTTAACCCGAAATTTTTTATATGACGGTTAACCAAGTATAATCTTTATCGTGGTTTGATAAAAGAACGGTAAACAGGCCATTAGAACGGTAAACGGCGACTCCAATTTAAAACAATGACTAGACCTATCATTTACTATAATATCTTGCTGCTATCCCCGTTTACCGTCAATATCACATCAAATCCTTTCGTTAATCGTTTGAAATGTTCTTATATATTATTATAAAAGGTTTATGCTCCAAAAGTCATGGCGATATACTCGTATTTCTTTACTATGGCCAATTTGAACATTGTACAGGCGACTCTTTGTTCCTCGTGGGGGGTCGCCATACTATAATAACCTGTGAAAAGTGCCGATTGCCTATATGAAAATAGCTGTGTAGACAACGTTTAGCATGTCCATGATTCCATTTCTTTTTAAACTCTGTAGCTATGTTCTATAGCAGTAGCTAGTTGGTTCAAATGGACCAGGGAACGTTCGCACGTTAGAGTGAATAGGCGTTTTCTGAGCAAACCATGTTATCAAGTTTGACCAATTCGGTTACTTTTAGTGTAGGATATGTTTTTACATTCACTATACGAAGCTTTCAATGATGATATGGAATAAGGTAGAAATCAAGTTTAACAAAAATCCAATAAATAATTTACTTTCATCCAGACGTGTATTATGTCCTCCTAATTAATTTCCCTTTACTTACAATATAAATATAGATTTTGCATCGCCTGGAACGATTGCTAATATGGATAAAAATTTCGGTTACCTACAGTCCTTGCAGTGTAACATATATTTAATAATTTTTCCTCCATCGCAACACTAACCGACCTGCCTTTCTAACCATAACTCTCAAAGAATTGGTATGCTTGTAAAATTCCCACATTCAGACAATCTTGGACATAACTGGTTGAGACTATTTTCCCCCTATAGAAAATTCGCGTATTTTTATGATAAACTCCATGTTGAATCATGTTGCCATTCTTAAACCCCCGCTCCCCCAACTCAATGTTGAGCTTGTATCATGGTATATTACCAAAAGTTGTTTCGGCGTTGCTCACAACATTGAACTGGGGGGGAGGGGGGGACAAAGTTTGTTTTGTCAATGTTCAATAACTTTGTAATATTAGCTGAAATGGTCTCAAGGGTTTTGTCCAAGATTGTCTGAAGCACACTGAATTTAAATGTGCATTATAACTCAATCTTTTTTAATTTTCTTCCACTCCAGTAGTCTGAAAGATGGATATACACGTTACTTCTTGTTTTTCGAGCAATATATATATTTGTTTGCATGAAAAGCGAGCAATATAATGCCTATTTGAACTTGTCACAACCTAAAATATACGCATGAAACGCATGAATTTTTCTTGTTGTTTCATCTAAAATATATAGTTTTCTACTGCCAGAAGCGAGTAATATCATGTTACTAGGGCATAGAGGTCGAGATACATGCATTGGGATTTAATTCAATTATGTAAATATCACGTTCAAGTGTTGCTGTATATAGGTATTTTTTATAAGATGACGTCATTTGTTCTATAGTTTATGAGCCTCAAACTTGCTTTTGAAACTTATAATTTAACCCGAATTTTTTTATATGACGGTTAACCAAGTATAATCTTTACCGTGGTTTGATAAAAGAACGGTAAACAGGCCATTAGGACGGTACTAAACGGCGACTCCAATTTAAAACAATGACTAGAAGTAGACCTATCATTTACTCTAAAATCTTGCTGCTATCCCCGTTTACCGTTGATATCACATCAAATCTTTTCGTTAATCGTTTGAAATGTTCTTATATATTATTATAAAAGGTTTATGCTCCAAACGTCATGGCGATATACTCGCATTTCTTTACTATGGCCAATTTGAACATTGTACAGGCGACCCTTTGTTCCTCGTGGGGGGTCGCCATACTATAATAACCTGTGAAAAGTGCCGTTTGCCTATAGGAAAATAGCTGTGTAGACAACGTTTAGCATGTCCATGATTCCATTTCTTTTTAAACTCTGTAGCTATGTTCTATAGCAGTAGCTAATTGGTTCAAATGGACCAGGGAACGTTCGCACGTTAGAGTGAATAGACGTTTTCTGAGCAAACCATGTTATCAAGTTTGACCAATTCGGTTACTTTTAGTGTTGGATATGTTTTTACATTCACTATACGAAGCTTTCAATGATGATATGGAATAAGGTAAAAATCAAGTTTACCAAAAGTCCAATAAATAATTTACTTTCATCCAGACGTGTATTATGTCCTCCTGATTAATTTCCCTTTACTTACAATATAAATATAGATTTTGCATCGCCTGGAACGATTGCTATTATGGATAAAAATTTCGGTTACCTACAGTCCTTGCAGTGCTACATATATTTAATAATTTTTCCTCCATCGCAACACTAACTTATCTGCCTTTCTAACCATAACTCTCAAACAATTGGTATGCTTGTAAAATTCCCATATTCAGACAATCTTGGACATAACTGGTTGAGACTATTTTCCCCCTATAGAAAATTCGCTTATTTTTATGATAAACTCCATGTTGAATCATGTTGCCATTCTTAAACCCCCGCTCCCCCAACTCAATGTTGAGCTTGTATCATGGTATATTACCAAAAGTTGTTTCGGCGTTGTTCACAACATTGAACTGGGGGGAGGGGGGGACAAAGTTTGTTTTGTCAATGTTCAATAACTTTGTAATATTAGCTGAAATGGTCTCAAGGGTTTTGTCCAAGATTGTAGCATGTGAGCGTCGTACTCGAGCAATGATCCATCGACTTGCCGCTACCCCTGATTTGCTGAAATGTTATGGCGACATTATTGAATAACAAACTAAGCGAGGATTCATTGAGAAAGTCGAAGAAACCAAACTAACCGACAAAGCACATTACATTCCATATCACCCTATCCAAAAGGAATCAACAACAACACCAGTCAGAATTGTTCTCGACTGCAGCTTTCAATCATCACCAAATTTTCCTAGTCTGAACGACTGTCTTCTTACTGGTCTACCGTTTCTGAATGACATGTGTGCCATTTTACTGCGGCAGTTTCGTACATTCACCTATGGCATATCAGCAGACATTGAGAAGGCCTTTCTCCATGTCGGACTCGATGACAGTGACCGAGACTTCACTAGATTCCTTTGGCTCTCAGACCCTACAAACCCAGAGAGAAAATTTGATAGCTCCCCCTTCATGTTGAATGCTACCCTCCGTTGCCACCTAGAAAACTACGACCTCCCTATAGCTCAAAACATAAAGGACAATATTTATGTCGACAACATAATTTCTGGTTGTGACCAAAAAACGAACAGTATTCTGTACTACAACGACGCCAGATCTATTATGCATAATGCACATTTCAATCTCCACTCTTGGCCATCAAATAGTCCATCACTTCAAGAAATTGCTACAAAAGATGGAACAGCTGATCCTAAAACCATTGTCAACATCCTCGGTTTGAAATGGAATCCATCAACAGATACTCTAAGTTTTCCACCAGCACAGGATTACACACCACCTCCAACTATCACTAAGCGTCACGTATTACAAATCTCTTCCAAGATCTACGACCCTCTTGGACTTTTATCTCCTTTAACTGTCAAAGCAAAACTACTAATGCAAGAACTGTGGCAGAACGAACTGGAATGGAATGAACCACTACCTCTTTAACTCAAAACTAAATGGCTAAATATTGCAAGGGACTTACAAGAAGCAACCAGCGTTTGCATGCAAAGAAAATACCTTTCCCAAACTCCTGCACCAATTTCCACAATATACATCCATGTGTTTGTTGATGCAAGCCCCAAGGCATATGGAGCTGTGGCGTACCTTACCAACGGGAACCAATCATCGCCCATCATGGCAAAATCTCGGGTTGCACCCTTGAAGGAACTAACACTTCCTCAATTAGAATTAATGGCCGCTGTAGTCGGAACACGATTAGCCAATCTCCTATCTTGTACCCTCAGTTCCAGGTATCCCAACCTAAGAGTAAAACTTTGGTCTGACAGTGAAATAGTGCTACATTGGATCAACAGCAGCAAACCACTAAAGCAGTTCATCCTTGGTATGGGGGCTTTTGGGAACGTTTAATTGGGTTGACAAGAACTGCACTAAAGAAGACACTCGGTAGAGCATCCGTAACACTAAGAAGAACTCCAGACCCTTATCGTTGAGGTAGAAGCCATCCTAAATGATCGTCCAATTACGTTTGTGTCAAGTGATATAAACGATGAAGAGCCACTAACACCGTCACGCTTATTGTACGGAAGAAGAATCACGTCATTACCGTTTGATACGCCTGTCTCCGAGGATGACCTAACAGATCCAGATTATGGAACTGAGTCAGATATTCGACGCCGAGTGAAACTACAAACTATCATTTTACAACGGTTTTGGAAAAGATGGAGGCACGAATATTTAACCTCGTTACGTGAGTTTCATCGTTCTAGCGGAGACAATAAGCAGATTATTAAGAATTAGACGTAGTTCTAGTCCATGACGACAGCCCAAGGTCCACCTGGAAACTAGCAGTTGTTGAAGATCTCATTCGAGGAGGTGATAACTTGGTCCGAGCAGCGAAAATTCGGACAAGCACAGGGTATGCAAACAGACCAATTTGCAAATTGTACCCACTAGAACTGTCAACGAACGAAGTCAAGGAAAAGGACATAAGCAACTGTGATCAAGAAAACCTTGTTGTCAACAATTGAACTGAACAAGAGAGAACGGTTAGAAACAGACCTGTAAAACCTCAGCCGCGAGAGCAGCCAACAGAATTTCAGAATGGACGAAGATCTTACGCCGCCCCCGGAGGATGTCGAAGAGATATGAACATTCCAGTATACAGTATATAGCTCGGGACTTTAGCGCATGCGTATGAGGATATTTACATGTGCTCGATTCAGAGATTGACTAAAACTATAGCGTATTTGGTTTATATTATATACTAAGGTTATACTATTTCTATGCATATTACTCTATTAAACGAAGTCAAGTACTCTATTTCCGTCATATACATTCTACTCTACAATAGTCTATTGATTTCATATGAGAAGCTAGGGAAGATTAATAAGTTTATTTCAGTTATGCTGTGTGTTTCATTGATATGTTTAAACATAATACACAAAGAGAAATAAACTTTATATTAATTTTGAACGATGTTTGAAATTCGAATCACTAAATACTGCTCACAGTTTGAATAATAATTAGCACTTGAAAAACAACCAATCAGAGCCCGACTTTCGCTGGTGTTTCCCAGAGCCTCAGCAAGCCTCCTCAGAGGATTGCAGGCTCTGGTTTCGAGAAAGAGCAGTGGCGTAACCATCCTCGTACCCAGGGCGTAACGGAGGAAGAGGGGGCCCTTAGGCATATTTGGTGTGGGAGCCCATGTTGACTGTTGTCATTGTTTGACTGAGATATTATATTTATATTGAATATTTATAGAGTGTTCTGGAAAATTCTGTGTCTATAACATAACAGTCTCCAAAACATGTAACAACTAATTAGAATAACTTTTGTTTTATTTGAGGTGGAATAACCCTGTGGTTCAAACTTCAAAATTCTTTGTAGTGGGTAATATTAGATGATAAACAATATAGGCCCGGTTCAACGAAATGGCCTGAAAATCGATGAAAGTGAAGTAAATGACACAGTCAAGAAGTAAGTCGACCAATATTTTGAATCAGTGACAGTAGGTGCGTATTGAGGCATTATTTTTTTCTCAATTCTCATGTTTTTGTATCTTTATACAGCCTCGTACCCAGGCGCTATGTGTTGTTCTATGGCTTGCGCGGCCTTTGCGTGGGCCGCGTGGATTAATTTGATCGATTTCGTGGTTTTTCGTTTTTCTCCCGGCCCTCGCGTGCTGTCCCACCACAGCGGCCCAATCTCGCAAGGGTCAGTGTAGACTTATAGTATAAATGTATATTATAGTAATGTATATTATAGTTAAAATATGTCATAAAATATAAATTATAAAATGAAATTGACTTGCCTATTTGATAGTGTGTGTTCTCCTTTTATTCCTCCTTTGTTGGACTGATATTTTCAGAGATTTTGTACTCGATGTAACTAGTATACATGATACATGATAAAGGCAAACGACTTCCAATCGTCAATACGACGGCACGGCACTTCGAATCGAAAATTCTCGCACTCAAATCGCTTTATTCTCCAAAAAAATTCGCCAGCATGTACAACAGATGCCGTTCTTCGAAAATACGTAGATACTTCGGCGAGATGTACAAGTTTTGGACCATATTTTAACAATGGAAATCAAAACCCATTTTATATTGAACTTGCCCAGACCGAAAATTACTACGGCGAACGCCTGCGCAACCAGGCCTCCTAAAACCATTGGGATTTACGGGGGGGAGGGGAAGAACGCCGCCTGCCCACTTCCCGCTTTTTGGAATTTGCATGCTGTGCAATGGGAAACATCATATTGTCGTGCATATATCACGTATTTTATAATAAGAAATGTATTTAAAACAATTTATGATGTCTATATATCATATTTCAAATTATCCTTTTATATAACGATCATATTTCGACTAAGGAAAAATCGAAAAATAATATATATATAGACATCATAAATTGTTTTAAATACATTTCTTATTATAACATACGTGATATACAGCTATTTCAATTAAGGTTGTCCACGAGCAAAGCGGAAAAGTCGAATACGAGCGCGAAAGGCTGCTGGGAATCGTTTTGAAAATTAATTAATTTGTTAGCGATTCCCAGCAGCCTTTCGCGCTCGTATTCGACTTTTCCGCTTTGCTCGTGGACAACCTTAATTGAAATAGCTGTATACACGACAATATGTTGTTTTCCATGGCACAGCATGCAAATACCAAAAAGCGGAAAGTGATCAGGCCGCGTCCTCCCCCCCTCCCCCCGTAAATCCCAACGGTTTTGGGAGGACTGGTTGCGCAGGCGTTCGCCGCAGTAATTTTCGGTCTGGGCAAGTTCAACCGTAAAATGGGTTTTGATTTCCATTGTTAAAATATGGTCCAAAACTTCTACATCTCGCCGAAGTATCTATACGTATTTTCGAAGAACGGCATCTGTTGTACATGCGAATATTTTTGGAGAATAAAGCAATTTGAGTGTGAGAATTTTCGATTCGAAGTGCCGTGTCGTCGTATCGACGATCGAAAATCGTTTGCCTTTATCATGTATCATGTATACTAGTAACATCGAGTACAAAGTCTCGGAAAATATCAGTCCAACAAAGGAGGAATAAAAGGAGAACACACACTATCAAATAGGCAAGTCAATTTCATTTTATAATTTATATTTTATGACATATTTTAACTATAATATACATAACTACAATATACATTTATACTATATAAAGTCTACACTGACCCTTGCGAGATTGGGCCGCCTGTGGGCCCACGTGCGCTTAATGACGTAACAAACCAAAGCGCCTGGGTACGAGACAGATCATTATATCAAACCAGTGGCGCCGCCAGGGGGGTGGCAAATGCCCCGAATTATTTTCTCCCCCCCCATTCCCCCCCCCCCTCAAAAAAATATTAGTCACTGAGAGCAACTAGGCTACACAAGCTACACAAGCGGTTTGATGTTATCGGAAAATGTATGGCTTATAAGTTGTCATTACTCATTAGTGAATGCGCGTCATACATGAAACTGTTTTTTCCAGTTTCAATATTAGTTTGTAAATCTCTGAATGGTAAAACTTGCCAATACTCCAATAATACGTTTCAAAAAAGCTAAAAAAGCTTTAGTTTTGTTGAGTTGAATCCTCAAACGTGTAAGGTACTAATAAGATGAAAGCATCACGAAATTATTTGAATAAACCACATCGCATATTTGTTAATCACGAAATTATTTGAATAAACCACATCGCATATTTGGGGGGAGGGGGCGAATATCCTAAAGGGGGGCGATATTCCTAGGGTTTTCGCACAACTGGGGAGCAATATTCCTAGGATCTTCACCCCCCGGTGCGATATTCTTAGGAATATCGCCGCCCCCTCCCCCTGAATCTCCTACGGGGGGGGGCGAATGTCCTGTGACAACGGCATGGGCAAACAGCAGTACCTTTTTAAAAATTTATCTTGCCCCCCCCCCCAAAAAAAATGAGTTTGCCCCTCAAATGCCCCTCCCAAAAATTCTAAGGCCTGGTGCCGCCACTGTATCAAACTAAAATCACCTCTAAATCACATTAAATGGGACTAAATAAGTTATACTTTAAATTTAAAGTAAAATTTTAATGCAAAATATAATAGAATAAAAAAAAACCCTACACACAGCCTGGGCCACCTGTGGAATAATAAAACCAGCTACCGTTGTCGATACGTTGTCGATATCCTACAAACATGATGATGCACAATGCAAAGTAATTTCAAATAAGATCGTCCCATTGAAAAGGGAAAGATCGTTTGTTCCCAGAGAAACTTTAATAGAAATGTACAATGCTTTGGATGTGGCCACACTTCAATTACTGTTCAACAATTTGGAACGATGGGTCTTGTTCGGTAATTGACAAATTATTTAAATTACAAAAGAGAGCTGCGCGTGTGATAACTGGGACACGTACGATGTTCGTTCCACACAAATACTAAATAATCTTAATTGGCTTCCAATTGAGGAACTTTAAAAAAAACGGGAATTGAAGTGATAATGACATTCAAAGCATTAACTGGTCGATTACCACAATATGTTGTAAAACTATTTACAAGATGCCAAAACAATAATTACAATCTAAGAAGTAATCAAACCAAATTGGCGCTTCCCAAACCTAAGACAAATTTCCTCAAAAGGAGCTTCTCGTACGTATAGAGCTGCGAAATCGTGAAACGAACTTTCAAGCTCTAGTGAAACCATCGAAAATCACAATGAACTATTAATCTTATCATTTAAACAGCGATTATATAATTAGGTAAAAAATTGATGCTAATAATACTGATACTTTGTTGGTAATAGACATAGAAATATTACTCTTCTGTGATTGGTTGTTTTCAGTGCATTTAATCCATAATAATATACACAAAGATATTACTCGAGTGCAATTTCAGCAGTGCAATTTTCTGTAATCAGTGCAAAAATCTGTACCAAACCGATCTGATTGGTGGAAAAAAATTGTGATGATTAAATCAACCAATCAGTTTAAATTGCTTCAAAACAAAACAAACATGGCGCCGCGCTACATGAAGTAAAAGTTTCCTTCGCGTGGAATATATGTCTGTTATCTTTACTTTTAATTGGAAAAGTCTTTACCTTGAACAATTAGACTAACAAAAATTACATAGTTGAGTGGAATTTTCAAGCTGTTAGGGTTGTATAATGTGATATAACAAAGCCATGAAAACTTTGCCAGTGGAATGTTCGCTATAAACGCGTAAGTTAAAACTGCAAGTGTCTCGAACATTTTTATGTAAACTATTCATATGTAATAGCATGGTTTCTCGTGAAATTTGTATAAACATGCACTCGTGAGTTTCTCAAAGACCTCAAATAGAACTCGTCCTTCGGACTCGTGCTATTTTGAGGTCTTTGAAAAACTCACTCATGCATGGTATATCCAAATGACACTCGAAACCATGCTATTTAACAATTAGACAACGAGGCCGAGTTGTCTAATTGTTTTAGTATAAACTTTAACATTAATTTACAACTAGGCTGCAAACACAATACAAAAATACACAAAAAAAACATAAAACCATTAAAGGTAAACAAATATTTTAGTTTTTGTTCGCGTAAAATGTTTTACAAAATTCAGTTTTAATTTTAAAATTTCATTGAGT
>CACRXK020016547.1:0-11283 GCA_902702795.2 Paramuricea clavata | reverse complement strand
AAAGGCAAATTAAAGCTCATTAATACTGTATGTCGCAGAAATACAGTTATTGTACTGTAACTAAAGTGCCTTGTCTTAAAGGACGTTATGACTTATGAGGCAATGTATTTCATTAAAAAACACCAACTCTCATACGAAATGCCATTTCAGACCCCCGGACTTTTACAAAGGTGTCATCCACATCCCCAATCTCACTCTTAACTTCTCTGCAAAGTTGAGAGCAATGCAAAATTTGGACCCAGCGAAATTTATACGATACAGTGGAATATAAACAAGGACAAGTTAAAGGTTTGACAGTTTGACTTTTTAATTAACAAGTATAAATATGCTTTGTAGGCTCATAAACATGCGTTGTGCTCTTGTATTTATTTGCATTATTGTAAATTTGCACCTAATTACATTAATTTGCGCCAAATTACTTTCTAATTCGTCATATATTACTATAAAATGTATGTTTTGGATTGTATTCAGCGAGGTGGCGTTGCGTGCGGCGAAGTGAAACGTGATACGGTTCGATTTGTTTTTAGAACAAGATCCAACTTCTCCCCGCCCACACTTTTTAATTCTTAAATTGTTTATTAGATGTTTACTGGTTGGGGTTATTGAGAAGGGCTTTGGGTTGGGATCAGTTTATCTTATAAATAGACGCAAATTGACGTATTTTTTAGAAGAATCGTCTATGTCTATGAACTTTTTAGCACCTGAAACTAGCCATATAACGGCATTAAAAATCAAGGACTATATAATTTCTTCGCTATTATTGGCCCGTCATTATTTGCGGTTGATAGTTGATGATCATAGTTATAGTGGGCCTGCCTTGTCAGGTTGAGTTTCCCGTAGCCGGAGGGTACGTCTGGGTCGGTGTCTTGGTATATTATGGTTGATAGTTGCTGATCATGATTGTATTTATTGGTTGTACTATGATCCAGTATCCCTATGATCCTGTATCCCTATGTACTTCTCAAGGGTGGGTTGACTACAAAATTTTTGTAGTTCGCTATAACTACAGCTACTTCAAAAATATGTAGTCAGCTACAACTACTGCTACTTTTGAACAAAGGTAGTTCGCTACTGACTACAGCTACTGCTTTAAAAATGTAGCGAACTATTTCGCTATTTCGCTACTCTATATTTTTTAGTTTTACGGTATTTGGAGCATCCACTAGCTCAGGCTGTAATATAACCTACAACAAATCGACTTACGAGTAGCAACAGTAAACAAAAAGGGACAAAGCAACATTTTTATAAGCACTACAGTGTTCAGGAGTGCCACTTTTCATTGCGCTAAAATAATCTTTACTGTATAAAATAATCTTTTAAGCAAACCGTGTCTTAATATCATTCTATTCTATGAATGGTTGCTAACAATTTTGAAAAGTAGCGAATAGCGATTCGCTGTTTGAAAAGTAATCAACTACTTGGCTACTTTTAGGCAAAATGTAGTTCGCTATAACTACAACTACTGTTTTAAAAAAGTAGTCAGAAACTACTGGCTACTTGAAAATTGTAGTTCGCTACAGTAGCGAACTACAACTACTTCGCTACTACCCACCCTTGGTACTTCTCCACTTCTCTACTACACATTACGCCCAGCACCACGAAAGTTGCCATTTTCAGGCCAGTGTGAACGCCTGAGCAGGCGTCTTGTTTAAGAAATAAATAGATAACGAGTCGCGTGCCATTATGCTGTTATAATACATGAGGGGAATGTTGGGAGAATACGAGAGAATCGCGTAAAACACGAGGCGTAGGCGCGTAGCCGAGTGTTTTACGAGATTCTCGAGTACTCTCACAACATTGCCCGAGTGCATTTTAGCAGCATAATGGCACCCGACGAGTTTTTTTATTTCTTTTATAATACAAGAGAATATTAACGCAATAAACGACCTTATTAGCAAGATTAAAATTACAATTCGTTTTACATGTAATAAGTCGTGATCTCAAATGTTGCGAAGCAACAACAAAGCTCTATTCCTTTGGCTGAGCGAAGGGAAAAAGCCAGATGTTTTTATGTATGTATTTTTAGTATAATAATATATGTATTTTTATTGTCTCTCCGTCAAACAAAAAAGTGGCGGGGAAAAATACGCTGTTATAATGCACGCTCATTAGCCAATCACATTGCACATTTTACCCTACTGATATTATAATTCAATTTAAATAACACAACTTAAATAACACATCTAGTGAGGTCATATTGCATAATGACTTTTTAAAAAAGCATCATTCAACTGAAAAGTTGCCAAAGTATTCCACATCAATTTAGAGGCCCAGCAGTGGCGGCACCAGAGGGGGGCAAGGGAGGAGGGCATTTGTCCCCCCCCCCCAATTTTCTTTTCTGCCCCCCTATTTTGCCCCCCTTGCTGTTTAGAAAGTCTGTAAAAAATTGTTAGTCGCTAGGAGAGCTAAAGGCTACACAAGGCTTCGCCAAGTTGAGTTGGATTCGTTTATGTATTGTATACTACTTCGTTACATAAATTTATTTAAAAAAGTGCTTGTTCACATTGTTGCAGATTAAATACTGTAAGTCGACGCATATCTGTATCAATGGATAAAAATCATGGGAAAAGGAACGATTTGGCGGCATGGGTAAAAGCAGTACTTTTCAAAATTCTACCTTGCCCCCCCGAAATATGAGTTTGCCCCTTCAATGCCCCCCCCCCAAAAAAAAAATGTAAGACCTGGCGCCGCCACTGAGGCCCAGCGATTCATCATTTATCTACCCGCATAGAAGTAAAGTTTTGGTTACTTTCTATTGTCAAATACTTAAATACTTCTATAAAAGCAAACTGATATATAGGCCCTTAATATAACAGTACTACGGCATTGGTTGTGTCGTTTTGCACAAACAAAAGATTTGCATCATTCAGATGATCTTTTCAACGCAATCAACACGAAATTGTTGAGCAACATTTCGTTTTATAAACACTTAAATAAAAATATAATGAGGAAATTTCTAGTGATATACCTACATCGCTCTGAGTAAGCATTGAGCACTATTCGTACGGATTTCATACATCTATAAAGCCATATTAATCTTAATGGTGCATATTTTTAATTTCACAAATTATTCTGGTGATTCCTAAGTATACTGACCTCCACTATATTTTGCCGTAATTAAAACATCACTTTCAGTTATATGTAGGCTAGCTTCTTAACATTACATAATGTACCTACCGGCAATGTTTCTCTTGCAAATTTTCTAGATTGGAACGACTGATACGAAAACTTTGTCAGGACGAAGACTTGTCTCGATTACCTTTCAACTGTAAATGATTCCAAATAATTCTATCAAGCTGGCTTACCAAGGTCATGTGAAGCACGCTCTTACAGAGTTTCCATTCATAGTTGATTGGCATCTTGGTGTTAAAATGCGTTGTAGCACCAGTTCTGAACAAGGTGATCTTTTGTTGTTTTCTGGTGCCAAAAGCCAAGTTTTTATGTGGCTAAACAAACCTAATTTTAAGAGATTAAATTTCGGATACCCAGTCATATTTCAAAACATTTTTCAATTTTAGTTTGTTATCAATCTAACAACCGTAGAATGGTTGTTCCAAATAAAATTAACGAATGATTGAAGTTTGTTTGGGGTAAATATAGCAACAACTTTATATTTTACCAACCCCTGCTGTTCTTTAGCAAAGTTTTTTCAACGCTACGTGCATTCAAACAGGTCTTTAAACGCTAAAAGCTTAAAAAAATACAAACACAATGAATGAATATTGTACACGGGTCAAATTGTGCCTTGGAACGTTTTTCATGTCTCCCAAAATATGTCATTACTCCGCCTGCTGTAGGGCTGTGGAAGAGTTATAAATTCGCCTCGCTCAGTTTTCCTGGGCGGTTTTTTCGGTGACGAAAGTTGGGCTGCCGCTCATGTGTGATACCGCTGTGCAATGCCGTCTGAGCCCATGTCAACACGGCGTGGCTCCCTAGGGTTATTTCCCCGGGAGTTACTTTCTTCGTATATTCAACCGGATTATTGACAATGTGTGACGTCAGAGCGAAAAAATACTACAAAATTGAACCTAAATTTCTCGTACTACCTTTGGTGAATTTTTTAGAATTTTGCACATTTTCTAATATTGGTACAACAAGTAAGATGCCAATTTTTTATAAAATTCTCAATAATGGTTTATAACATTTTTTTAATTTTAAAACAAAAATACCAACTAACGGAATTTTAAAACAAAAATACCAACTAAAAATCATTAAGAGAAGATGTTCTATGTTTCCTATAAATTTCGTCTTTATATCGTGAAAAATAAAGCCACAGTAATCTGTTGAATGTAATGGTTTGCTACGATGCAAAAACCATAGGGATGTTTTCGTTTACGGCGAACTTGTGTAAGCTTGTTTGAGCAGTTGTGTAAGTTGTCTAAAGCCCGTTTTTCACTCCATTATTTCACCGCCGCAAATTCATAAATCTTTCAAAAATCTTTGGCAAAATTGACGAAAAAGACAGCGCACCAACGGGAATCGAACCCAAACACGTTGCACAGGGCTCCCCCTACTTACCACAACACCAAACGCTCAAGCTGCCAGGTTTTTTCCTGAAATCTTTATAATGCTTCTTTCTAATGCTAATTTTCATATAATAATTGAATGACTAATAAATGAGGTGCTCGACTGTCGGCAGATTCGATATTAGCTTCGCCGCCGCCGGCGAAAAAAATTGAGAAAGAAATCATGTTTTTACATTCATTCGCCACTGAAGAAATTTGTTCCGCCTCTCTAGTTGTTGAAAATGTTCAACTTTTGTCAGACCTTTCACTGATAGCGCGAAAGAACAAAGAATTAAATTTTTTGATGGCGAAATTTTTCGCCAGCGGCGGCGAAATACGTGAGTGAAACAGCTGGGAAATTTGTTTGAGCATGCGCGAATTAGAATGCGTGGTGCGCGTGGAAATTGCGTGTGCCGCAGGAATTTTCAAAATCTAATATGTAAACAAAAAATGGCGGCAAACGTTTTAGCTGCATTTTGCTTTCTGCCGTGCTTATAATCCACTTTGTTTAGTTAGTTACAACTTAGAAAAGGCCCTAAGTCTGTAGTTTGCCGCAAACATTAGAAAACGTTTGAAACCGCAGGAAAAAGCCGTCTACTACGTCGTGACTTTCGAAGCTTGCTTCGACGTGTGTAGTGTCGTCCAAAAATGCAAGCTGTTTTTGTATAACCCAAAAACCTGTGGCGCAATTTTCACGAGCAAAACAACACGTTCAGCGTTTAGACATACACTTAAAGATTAAATTACGATAGAAATCATTTTGGAGCAAAAGGCAGAATTTTTTAAAATTAACTTTGAATGAGTAAAAGCCTTTCCTCGAACAACAAAAAATAATAACAACAAATTCAATTGGCGATCCACAAAAATCAGATCAATTACATCTGGTTATTTGCAATAAAATATATTTAAATATCATCAAAGAAACGATTTAACGTATTGCTAAAAGTATTGTCAAAAAATATTATGACTTTTTAGTGATTTTAACAGCAGCCATGATTAACATATTTTTGTGTACACTACAGTTTCACGGGTAATTTTTTACTTTCGGCGCAATTTTTACAACACAAGCTTTGCCCTCAAAAGAAAGCTAAACACCTGGGAACAAATATTATTTTGGAGCAAAAGCTGAAATTTTTTTTATTTGATCAAAACCAAAATTTAACATGGCGCAAGTTTTTTATTAACTTCTTCACACGTTGATGTTTTCAGTCGACAATATCACAACAACTACTCGTCGAATGAATGTATTAAAGAACCAAAAGGTGATTTAATATCAAAAAATCAATTTCGCTTACTGTCTGTAGCAATCGAAGTCGCAGAGGTAAAAAAAAATCAGTTTGACTTAAGCTTGTGGGTCATGTCCTCTTCGAGTATGGAACTCGCACGTTTGCTATTCTGTGCAGCTGATCGTCGACAAAATGCGTGTAATTTTTAAATAAAAATCATCGTCACGGTACTACCATTGCTTGCTCTTTCACTGAAGATCAACCTAAACACTTTCATGAAGATTTTGAGTCCTTACAAAATGTACTTGCAGGGTTTGTTCAGCTTCGTGCAAAACACTCTGCTGTCAAACTTTAAATATTAACTTCAAAAAATAACGTTATGCATCCATACAAGGTTTCAGGACGTTGCCACATCGATGCTTTTCCAATTTCGATTAAAAAATGTTGATAAAAAACATACACCTGCTGGTAAAAGCAACTGCAATTCGTGCATCTTTGCAAAATTAAAAAACGAAAACTTTTCAGTTTAGAAATCTCATTTTTTGTTTGAGTGACCGCGATTTTTTTGTACATCCGCACAAATTTCCCTGCTGTTCGTGAGTGGAAAAACGGGCTTAAAGCCGGTTTTTCACTTGCGAATTTTGTCGCGCGAAGCGAATTTTTTTGCCCACGCGCATGCGTGTTCATAAATGTTATGTCGGGATAAAATTCGCCAACCGTTCGCTACGACGAATCAAAGGCCTTCGAGGCCGACTCACGGATGAGATCAAATTAATTAAAGGGGGATATGATTTACAGCAGTTTTTTCCAATGGGAACCGTGCAAGGGCAAGGACATTATTTGGTAAAACACAACATAATATAAAATGTTCCCGAACTGGGGCGAAGATCTTACAGGTTTAAACAGTTTAATTTTAACGACATCCTCGATTTTAACAATAAGAGACCGGTCATCATTTGTGGAAGGGGGGGGAGGGAAAAAATAAGGGGGGCATATGCAGAAATAAATGACTAGAAGGGGGAGGGGGCTATTATTTTTTTTCAAGAAAATGACAGGGGGGGTTGCAATTAAACTTGAAGGAATTTGCTTAATAACCTGGTATCCATTTGGTTGTAAATGTTGCAACTAAATCATGGTCACTGATGTGAAATAGTCTGGATTCATCTTGTCTTGTGTGTACTGTATGCAAATCAGTCTTTACGGATTGCAGACTAGTTAAATTGACAATGTATTATTACATCAGCTCTTGATGTGGTTAAATACATTTAAATTAAGCAGTTAACGGCGTTTGTATTATGCAGGCCACATCCGCTGAAGGGAGTCTGTGACGTCATATCGATCAAAGAGGGTTGTTTCATGCCTTGTGATCAGTGCTTGGGTCTGGGTATTCATTCTGCCATTGTATGCTTTGCCTAGCTGCAGCAAGTTTTGCGCTTCGATACCTTTTCCCGACCCACCCACCCATGTTCATTCTAAAAGATTTTATCTGGTAGCTAGTATATGTCATTTTATTTTATATAATTTTAAATCTCACATAAAATAGGATGTATAGACCACTATACATTGTATTTCGCAGGTATGCCTTTGCAGAATTGTCATTGCTATCTCCTTTTGCTGCTAATTTTACTGATTGTTGCTCTCATTGTTGCCGCGCAGCTGCTATGGCAATACTTCATACCATCAAGTCTAGTTGCAGCCTTAAACATGGTTACAATCGCCCAGACCAAATGGAAACCTGATTTTAGTGTTATATATAAAAATACTCCTCTTTTAATTATAATTTTCTGCTAATAAATATATATTTTTGGTCGACGTTAATATCTTGCCAGTTCCATATTCTTATTTAATAATTAATACTATAACGCCTGGGTATCCCCATTTGACGAGTAAAAATGAAAATGGGGGGGGGGTGTCAAAGAAAAATATTCTAATATGCAGGGGGGGCATCATTAAATTTCTGCCATTTAGGGGAGGGGGGCTTTCAATTTTAAAAATTTAGAAGAGAAAAAATTCCCCTCCCCCCCCTTCCATAAATAATGACCTGTCCCTAACCAATATCAACAGTCTTGAAAAAACAATCTGATAGATTATTATAAAACTACACACCATCAAAGCAAATCTATATAAAAGTATAATAACCGTAGCTGTCAGGTGTGTATAGTGTTCAACAGAATAATTATAAGTATAAAGCTGTACCTAATACAGTCCGTATCAGTACATCCAATGACTGTGGCTTTCCGATATGTACAGTGTTAAACAGACTGACAATTTAAACATGATAACTATAATAAGTATAAAGCTGTCCCCAATGTAATATATCAAATGACCGTAGCTGTCCGATCTACCGTGTTGAACAGAACAATTTAAACATGATACCTATAAGTATAAAGCTGTAACCAATACAGTACATGCTGCATCAATGACCGTAGCTGTATGATGTACAGTGTACAGTGTTGAACAGAAAAATTTAAACAGAACAACTATAAAACAGCACCCTTATTGGTACAACGGTACAGGTAGCTGTCCAATGGCAGTACAGTGTTTAAGTAAATCCAGGCGGTAATGCTGCCTCAGTGTCCAATATTCTTTTTCTTTTTAGACCATTTATAATTGTTACCAAACTGTCAATAAACATAAATATTGTAGTGCCGGTCAGAGAACAATTGGGACAAATGACTATTATGTGTGTTATGTGTGTATTGTGTGTTACTATGTAAATTTGTAAATAGAACAATAAAACTATATAGGCGTGAAAACTAATTAGGTTATGTAAATTGACAGTGTGTATAAAAGGACGATTTTAATGCGATTTGGTGTGATTTCTTTAGTAAATAAAGCGTGTTTGTACGAAGTTGTTTTACTTTTCTGTAGCGGTTTTTTTTCGACACGATCTCGCTTAATCTGGCACAACATTGGTGGCAGTGGTGGGATATTTCATGCCTTTAGAGAAGGTATGCCAATGACAACGAGATCGGCAGCGAGATTAAACAGTGAGGAAACCAACGAAGACGACATGGATGACCGCGGAGGAGAAGAAAATACACGTAGCACGGGCAGTGATGAGAATTTTGTTGAGTTATTTTCGATGATGAAGCAGCAAACTGAGCTTATAATGGAGCACAAAGTGGCCCAAACAAAGCAAATGAACGAAATACAGCGTTTGATTGGTGATATTGACGGGAAAATGGAAGGAATTAGCAAGCGACAAGACCGGCTAGAAAGGAGACTAGACAGAGTCGAGACAGACCTTGCGTACGTGAGTGGTGAAGTCGAAAAGTCTGGTGAAAGTCAACGAAACACTATGGCTGTGAATGTTGAATGTTTCGAAGCAAGGCTTGACGTAGTGGAGAATCGCGTAGACAGATGCGGCGAGGGCATAGACACAATCCAAAAGGAACTCGTGCCGAAGTTAAAAGAAAGCGTTCTCGAAGAACGTTTAGCCGAAATTAACTTGAAAGAAACGAGGAAACAAAATTCAGAAATGCTAAATCGGGATGTGAAAAATTCTCCGCAAGGTATCGAGAACATTCGTGCCAACAAAATTGCGACTCCCGTTTTTCCATCACCCAGAAGGCGATATACCCCACCCACGTTAAAACCCGAGGATAGTGGTTGTGTTACCTCGACGAATGTTCGCGTCAGAGATGCTGAGGCACCCAACAAGCTTTTACAGAAACCAACGACCTTCGATGGCACAACATTATGGGAATCCTACTACGCGCAATTTGAGATAGTGGCGCAATTAAACAAGTGGAATGATTTTCAAAAAGCAGCCTATCTTGCTACAAGTTTGAAGGGACCTGCTTTGGCGGTGCTGGGTAACTTGGCTCCGGAAGAACGTCAGAATCTCAATGTTTTAGTAGTGGCGTTGAAGAATCGATTTGGAACAAGTCACCAAACGGAACTATCACGAATGAAATTCAAAAACCGCATCAAGCAGAAAGATGAGTCATTGCCTGAAATGGCCGAGGATATCGAACGGTTATGTCGACTCGCTTATCCAGACGCCCCTCCTACGCTACGTGATGTACTCGCGCGGGACCAGTTTGTTGATGCGTTGACTGATGAAGATACCCGATTGCGTATTAAGCAAGAAAGACCCAAGTCACTGCGAAAAGCCTTGGAAGCTGGTCTTGAGTTGGAGTCGTTTCAGATAGCTGCTCGACAGCGTCTCAAAGTGTCACGAGAAACAGAGTTACTTCGTGCAGCTAGACCAAGTGGTACAGAGCAGAAGGAGCAAAGAAAGTACAACCAACTCGAGGAGGGAAAGTTGGAGATGACGAAGATACTCGAACGTCTGGAAAGGTCGATGAAGCTTTGTCTTGACGGTGTTTTGGCAGCGGTAAAGGTACAACGAAGGTCGCCGAAAGAGCCTGGTTGCTGGAATTGTGGTGATTTAAATCATATTAGAAGAAACTGTCCAAAATCACGCAATGATGACGAAGAATCGGATGATCAGGGAAACGGGAAGTAGCTGGTCCTACGGGGCGAGTGCCAGCTCAACCGAATGCTCCAACCAAAATCTTAAAAACAGGAATGATGCAAGGAATAGCGGACAGTTTGATTATATCTGGCAGTATCGAAGGTGTGAATTGTGACATGGTGATAGATACGGGATCTAACATTACAATTTTGAGACCGGACGTATTGGGGCGAGTTTCGAAAGACGTAGACATTGATGTACAGCCAGTAAACAGTTTATTACGGACAGTAACCGGTGAAACAACACCAGTACAAAGTCGTGGTAAGCTCGCTTTTCAAGTTGGAAATTTGAAAGTCGTACATGATGTATGGATTGCAGATGTCGAGAACGAGTGTATTTTGGGACTAGACTTTCTGATTTCGAATGACTGTGTTGTTGATGTACAAGAATCCTGTTTGCGTATTGGCCCGGAAGAAATTCGATTCAAGGGGATGACAGCCACAAAGAAATCAGTTTGTCGCAGAGTGATGGTTGCTGAAACATGGTTGGTTCCACCAAAGAGCGAAGCGATAATTCCAGGAATGCTGGACGGTGATGGTAGTTCTGAAGAAGGTTGGGGAGAAATCAACCCTAGCAAGGAACCAGGATTGTCCAGTGATATTCTCGTAGCAAGGACGGTTGTAGATATTCGTAAGCCCATATTTGCTGTAAGAGTGTTAAACATGTCGGATGATGAACGAATAGTCCGTGAAGGTACAGATGTTGCTAGTTGTGAAATCATCGACAGTGTGACCGTGGTGGGGAAGACTGAGCCTGGAAGTCGTGAAGCGAGTGATGAGTTACCTGAAGTGGTAAAGAAGCTTTATGACCGTAGTTCCGGAGGTTTGGACGATTCACAAAAGAGTCAGTTGTATTCGTTGCTGGTGGAATTTAAAGATGTGTTTTCAGAAAGTTCAGGTGACATAGGGAGAACATCTTTAACTTCACACAAGATTGACACTGGTAACCAAAAACCGATCAAACAACAACCGCGGCGTCTACCACTGGCGAAGGTGGACATTGCACAAGAGGCGATTAAAGGAATGCATGAGCAAGGAATTATCGAGCCTTCAAGCAGCCCCTGGACAGC
>CACRXK020016546.1:0-11285 GCA_902702795.2 Paramuricea clavata | reverse complement strand
GAACGGAACGGATATGGGGTTAAAATGCGGAACGGAACGGAAATGCGGAACGGAACGGATATGGGGTTAAAATGCGGAACGGAACGGAAATGGGGTTAAAATGCGGAACGGAACGGATATGGGGTTAAAACGCGGAACATGAAAAATCATGTCTGTTTTTAAAAAACGTTTTATTCCCGTTCCATTCCGCGTTTTAACCCCATATCCGTTCCGTTCCGTTCCGCATATCCGTTCCGTTCCGCATCCGTTCCGTTCCGCATCCGCTTCCGCGTTTTAACCTAACCCCTATTTAAAATTAGGGCCTGAACTTCAGGTTAAGTTAGCATGTTCTCATAGGTTGATATATAATTAACTAAGATTTCCGAATTATACGCCACGCCTCCAAAAAACTTCTTATGCTAGGAGCGGTCATCTCATTGGACGATTCTAAATGTAATTGACGTTTGAGCAAGAATACTGGCAAAGGATTGGATAACTTTGATCTCTGACGTCACTTTCCTGTGATAATTGCTCGAAACCAAATACAGTACCGTTTCGTTCCTGCGGGGAACGAAACAAAAATGCTACCTCACGTTTCCATAGCAACCAGATAATTTTAAATGGCGAGTCTTTTAAAAGCCAGAGTAAACACGGAAAAAATTCAAATGAAAGCAAACAACATGTGCCTATGCTAAATCTAATGTTTGAAGTACCTTTTTCTCTTAAAAAAATTTTTTTGAGACGATCTTCAAGCAATTCATTCTTCGTCTTATTCAAGACGATCTTCAGGCAATTAATTCAGTTTGTGTTTGATTTGTCAGCATCAACGGTCGGTCGCCGACGCGGCGTAGGCTTGAAAAAGAAATTATAAAGTAGAAGAAGCTCATCGGTTTGTAAAAGAAATTATAAAGTAGAAGAAATGAAGAAGAAATTATAGCATAAGAAATTATAGCATCAAGTGGTCCATCTTGAAAAGAGCTGCTGCGTATACGCTTGGTGGAAAGCAATGTGGCCTCTGTTTGGAAGAGAAGTTATGCATCCTGAAAGCGAAAAGGAACAATTCACTAAACAACCTATCAGAGTTTTATGCGAAATGCTGTCATAACTAAGGAAAAATTTAGCGCGTGCAAATTCAAACCGATGACATAAGGCAAGCGACCAAGCGACCGACCGTTGATGCTGACGAATCAAATACAAACTGAATTAATTGCCTGAAGATCGTCTTGAATAAGGCGTGAAACTTCAGTAGCAATATATATTATAAAGATATATTATATTTAAGATATATCGTGCAATTCAATGTAACATAAAAAAACCATTACCAGCAGACATTTTAATAAAATACAAGAAAAACATACTCCGAAGAATAACATCTTGTAAACTCAAGATATGAGCTATAACACAAGACAACAATTTTGCGGTGATATTTCGACTCTATTTCAAAGTCATTGTCAAACCAGAATAAGCTATTTACAAACTTGCTATCATATTATATACAAAGAAACAGGAAGAGATGAGGTATTAGAAACATTACACTATTGACATACAATGATACTAAATTAAGAAAAAACCAAAAAAAATAAAAAGACAAATAGCTAAAAAATAAATAAAAAATAAATAGCTTATTCTGGTTTGACAATGACTTTGAAATAGAGTCGAAATATCACCGCAAAATTGTTGTCTTGTGTTATAGCTCATATCTTGAGTTTACAAGATGTTATTCTTTGGAGTATGTTTTTTCTTGTATTTCAATGTAACATTTCGACTTAATATGTAGTGCTTCAAGAACAAGACTCTTTCTCACCACCCCCCAGTCGCGTCGTCCTCGAGAGAACGATGGCAAGAAATTTCATATCTTCGGTTCAGTGCATGCTATGAAGACAGGAATAACACCATTCGATTCAGAAATAAAATATTCGATATAATACTCCATATAGTTATAGTCATATATCAACATTGTAGCGATTTATGGGCCTTTGAAAGTCAAACACGACCATATCGTATCAAATTACGCAATTGTCTGAACAAAAATATAGACTAGCCGTACCTTTCGCCGAAAATAACTTCGCCCCTTCGAACATATCGTCTTTGTAATAGTCTTGTTCGAATCCCCGTCAAAAACACTATTTAGACTTAGAGTGTTACTTGCAAGTCTGTATCTTCAAATCTGTATCTTTTATTCAATACATTTCCATTTCTTGTCTGATTGTGAGCTCGAAGTGAGTTAATCCCAACCGGAAATACGACTGAAAACCGACAAAACAATGCGATTATACAGGTCAAATTGCACCTATAGTTACGGGAAACACTGAGTATTTTTATAAAATACAATACGACAGTGACTCCAAATAACATTTTGTAGCTTTAATGAATCTACGTTTCGACTATATTTTAGTCATCATCAGGACAGATTCAATCTGTCCTGATGATGACTAAATTATAGTCGTCAATCTGTCCTGATGATGACTAAAATATAGTCGAAACGTAGATTCATTAAAGCTACAAAATGTTATTTGGAGTTACTGTCGTTTTGTATTTTATAAAAATTGCACCTACACGCGTGAGTTTGACGTCATCTCGGCCACAGGGGCTTCTTATTGGCCAATTATTGCGCAATGTACTCGAGTGCGAGTAAAACCCGGAATCTTGAAAAATTCAAAATAAATATGTCTACTCGCCGTATTCAAACGAAATTTTGTACACGAAAGCGTACCTTGAATCACAGGCGCACGGGCTTAGAAATTTAGTGGGGGGGGATCGTATGTCAATTTGCCCAACGAACACCAGGGGGCCCGGTAGAATGCGCCCCCGGGAAATTTTGAAAAGTAGAGCCTCTAAAATGCCATTTCCTGCGTTTTGGGGTGAGATTTTGTGCATGGAGCGGGTGAGGATCGAAGAGAAAATTGATGAAACAAGACCAAGTCTGATGACTATTTTACTTAAATGTAACTTTTACCGAAAACCTAACCTAATCTCCCCTGCACGTTTACTGTCAAAAGAAATGTGAGGCACGGTGACTTCGTTGGCCAAAAACATCAATAATTCTCTCCATATCATTCTCGAGCCGTGTTCTATTAGTATACGGTCGTTCCATACAGAGAAGAGAAATTTTTGACCCATTGTGGAATAAACGTACGTCTTCATCCTTCGTTACCCACTGAAAGATCTTTCTGCAGAACGTGACGCAGGGTTGCCTTTCCTTCTCTCTCCTTTATCTCTCGTATCCCTTTTCTTGCTATTTCATCCCTTTTTTAGTTCCTATAATCATCCTGCCATAATTTATCACGTATATGCAGTTTATACTATTGAAGTTGGAGTAAATAACAATGAACTTGAATATTGGTCCTCTAACTAATTAGGTTACACAATGTCTCACACCAGTACTTGTCCCATTACCTATTCTACATCAAAAAAGTTCAGACAATGACGAAAAGTTTAAGAGATATATTCAAGATTTTCTGGATATGAAATTTAGAATCTTAGGCCAAGCTGTGAGTAAATATAAGATTGTTTCGGTTTGTGTAATGTTTTGACGACACTTGACCCCGTTCGAAAGGTTATTTTGTGAGGATTTCAATAGTGGCTTTTATTTAAAAGGAGGCTAAATACTCGCTGAGATATTTATATTAGAAAAATTGGGTCGTAATGTACACGGGGTGGTCGAGAAAGAGGTAATTACAAGGATTGGTGTATTTAATATGACTAAAATACTAGGCTACACTCTCTTAAATACACCAACTCTAATCCCTTAATTGTTGTTTCTTGAACCACTACATATTGAATTCAACAAGCCAGAACTTGCTTTTCTAAGTTATTACCTCTCAGCTGATTACGCCAACTTCTTGTTTTTCTAATTATATATAGATCTTAGCATACTTAGAAATACTTAGGTTTTGACAATGGCTTTGAAATAAAGTTAGCCTGCGAACAGGCTCTCAAGCTGAATTGAGAGCCTGCATCGATGACTAATGAATTTGAATATCTGCGTCTCAAATCGTGACGCGAAATTCTCATTGGTCAGATGCTATAATTTATATGTTTCCGCTGAGCTCTATATATGTCAACTGCTGAAGCACTATGCATAAAAAACACATTAACTGATCAAATTGGTCTTGGCCGTCTTATCTCAAAGCACGAAATGTTCTGTTTTGAGAAAACAGTATTTAAAACATTTGAACTTTTGCTTGAATATCTTATATTTCGAAAAACAGTATAAACTGTACGGTCTAAATTTAGTTTGCACGGTCTAAATTTAGTTTGCACGAAAGTTGTAAACAACACCATATAAGGATAGACATTCCATATTTGGAAAAACGAACGTTACGGGGCAGATATTCAAATTCATTAATCATCGATCCAGGCTCTCAATTCAGCTTGAGAGCCTGTTCGCAGGCTAAAATAAAGTCGGAATCTTCAATTTTGTTGTCTTGTTTAAACGGCTGGAATCTTGAATTTACAAGATGTTAATATTGGGAGTGTACTTCATCTTATATTATACCGAACCTTGCATGTTTTTACTTATAGTGTACTAGATTCTATAGAAAACAAAATCCATTTATTTATTCAATATTTAATATTTTTTTAGTTTAAAACACAACTTTTATTAACTTTTTATTAATAATCAACAAGGAGAAATAATTTGCGCCAGTTAAGTAAAGTGGCGTTGGAAGAATAATTAAGTTAACATTTAAACTCGTATTGATAAAAGCAGGGTTTATTTTAACAAAAAGTCAGAACTACACATATCAAGGGACGTTACGAAGCATCACGTGTTTGCCTGGGTGGGGGTCAGGACTGTTTACCTGGATTAAATATTTAACGTTATAAAAGTTGTAATAACGTAAATTATGATAGACTCATAATTTGCATATAGGTGACAGAATAAAGGTGTGGTTGGGTTGGCCAGAAAAACTCGATAGAGTAAATGTCCAAGGTCCGATCAGCAGGCGAAACATGAATATATAAGAACAAAACAGTCCACTACAGTACGACTCAAATAAGTAAGACTTGTATAAATTAAATTTATTATGATAAATGTTTGGATGCATGCCACATCCATAAATCTTACTTTGAGTCGTGGTGGACTAGTATAGTGTGATATACAGGGTGTCTAAAAAAAAAGCTATGGAAATTCAACAGGTTGTCGTGCATCATAAACTTAGCTAAACAATTCAATTTTTACATAGAACGAGAGGAGCTGATATTTATAGCTTCTCTATGATACCGTTTTTAAATCGTAACGGTGAGAAATGGCCACATACTCGTCAAATAAAATTTGCTGGTCGAAATCACATTCTTCCACCGTTGGGAATTGAAAATACATGAATTATGCAAAGTTAGTCAATCCAAAAGCAACGCGAGCCTGCTGCGAGCAATCTGCAAGCAACCTGCAAGCTGTTTGTTTCGTAAAACGTTTTGATTACGAATCTTCTCTGTTCAGGGGTTAATTGAACCATGTTTTATGACGTTCTTATTGAGTTATTGTCTCACTAAGACGAAGATTGACGAGTTGAGCTCATTTTAGATAATTTAACATTCAATTTTAATTCCTTCTTGGGAGTTGTTTATGGTTCGTTTTCCATGCAATTCCCAACGGTGGAAGAATGTGATTTCGACCGGCAATTTTTATTTGACGAGTATGTGGCCTTCAGTCTCATCGTTACGATTTAAAAAGAGTATCATTGAAAAGCTAAATATAACTGTTCTTTCCGCCTTTCGTCGTATGTAAAAATTGAATTGTTTAGCCACGTTTATGATGCACGACAGCCTGTTGAATTTCCATAGGGCTTTTTATGCTTCTTTGTGCACGAAAAATTTCCCATTTTTCTGGTGTCAGTTTTGAGAATGTCTCTCCCATATATGTCAATTTGATATGTTTGAACTAAATACTTTTTTTAATCCAGGATTACTTGTGATTGTTGAAGTTCTCCGGAATAAAAACAACTTTAATAATACGATCTTTCAACAGGGTTCTTTGAGTCTTCACAAACATTCCATAAACATGGCATACTTCGAAACCCGGACCGGACTCGGACCCGGACTCGGACTCGAAGAAAATCCGGACTCGTGAAAAACCCGGATCCGGACTCGAAAAAAATCCGGACTCGTGTTTAAAAAAACCCGGACTTGACTCTTGAAAACCCGGACTCGAAATAGAAAAAAAACGGATTCAAAACATGGACTCTGTGTGACGAGGATGCAAAGTTTTTTTTGGAAAGGTTTAATAATTAGTAACATGATAAACGATATGGCCTCTTTATATCTTTATCTCGATATTTTTTAACAAAATAATCACTCAGATATACTGGAACCAAATCATTTAGGCACTTATTTGAAAAACTAAAATGTATTTACGCATACTTCTACAAGTAGCTATAGTACGTGGGTAGCATGTTGATTCTCCAAATAACTTGATTTATTGTCCAACTTCATTGTCAGTATTGCCGGAGCCGCGGTTGTATGCAAGGTATCTGGGGCAATTGATGAACGCATTGCCTAACGAGAGGGTCTCAATATCAAATTTATGCCAATCCACCCAACGCGAATTTCACTGTCGGCATTTCTAGGCTGCGGGTGCTGCGACACCTTTTTTGCTTCCACTTAAGGTTGCTTTCATTGTGACGTGTTTTCTACTATTTTGATTAGGAATAATTGCGGGTGTTCAACTCGTGTTTATGGACTTTATCTTAACAAAATTGAGAAAATAAACGTGTTTCCAGTAGCGTCTTGCCAAAATATTTGAGAGCATGAATATATAAATATCAAATTTATGTCCATGCGCACAACGCTCGAATTACTTCACAGTCGGTATTTAAGCGCGGTTGCCGCGACACCTCCATTGCCTTCAGGATGTGATGTGCTTTTCCGGCGCTCTTTTTGATCGGGTTGAAGTTACTTTGCTAAAACGGAAATAATTTTTATTGAGGTTGTTTTTCGGCAATATATAAATATATTCGGGACTTTGAAAAGCTATCATTGGATTCGCTATTAGTTGAAATGAATTGATGCCAAGCCACAAAACACGATCGAGTTATTTTTCATGTCATTTTGACAAATTTTTCGAAAGTGTGCTGTCCACTGTAGTAGCGCATCAGTACTTTTATGTGAAGTCGATGATTGTGTTGGGGATATATTTTACCCTTGCCGCCATCACGTTGTCTGCTATGGTTGCAGCAATCGTGTAACGAGATGGTTTCCAGACAACTCATTCCTGACTGCTGAGACAGCCATTTTAGTTATTAATTTAGGTCTAGGGTAGATTTAGCTACTCGCAGAAGTACGCATAAACGCGGCATTTTGGTGTTTACGTGCCTAAATGATTTGTTCATATAGTATATTACTGATTAATATATCCTCACATGACACATAACACTGAGTCACTAGAAGAAAAAATTATCTACATCTTTCGAAACCAATGCTTATTGCTTTTGAAATAAGGTATTCTATTTATATATATATATATATATATATGTATATATATATATATATATATATATATATATATATATATATATATATATATATATATATATATATATATATATATATATATATATATATATATATATATATATATATATATATATATAGCAAGCGGGAAGAGAGAGGGACACCCGCGCGAGAGCACAAATCGAATTATTACCGATGCAACTCAGATTCTTTATCAGCACTACGCCAGATAGTTTAACAGCACTCTGGAAATTTATTTATACTGATTATTGTTGTAAAGAGATCATCGTTTATCATGTTAACTATTATTAAACCTTTCCAAAAAACCTTTGCATTCTCGTACACAGAGTCCTTGTTTTGAACCCGGTTTTTTCTATTTATAGTCCGGGTTTTCAAAAGTCAAGTCCGGGTTTTTTTAACCACGAGTCCGGATTTTCTTCGAGTCCGGGTCCGGGTTTTTCTCGAGTCCGGATTTTCTTCGAGTCCGAATCCGGGTCCGAGTCCGGTCCGGGTTTCAAAGTATGCCCATAAACATTGTGAAGAATACTGGAAGAACCGAGTCGAAAGCTCAATTAACAATCACATGCAATATGCCTGGATTACAAATCTTTAATCCTATCAAACTTTGGCATAGGGGAGACGTGACTGCCACTGAGAAACACCACAAAAAAAGCAAAAAGGGAAGTTTTGCGCACAAATAAACATCTACGCTTCAACCACTGAATATCTTGTATAACTGTAAAAGAACAGTAAATAATCAGCCCAAGAACCAATCAGACCCTTTTTTGTCGAATACAACAACGCAGAGAACGGTTAAATCATGTTGCCCTTCTTAAGCCCCCGCTCCCCCAACTCGAGGGGGGGGGGGGAGGAGGAGACTAAGTTTCCGTTGCCCGTTGACAGAAATATGCCTGGTTAGTATTTCAAAGGTCGTAGTCTGCCTCCTTCGCAGGCCCTTACTATTTGTAGATCAGTGTATATATAGACATATCAGTTTAACATATAGATCAATGTCGTCCCGCGCGCCCCCATTAATTTTCGTCTTTTACTAATTAATTATTTGATAGCAAGCGACTGGGGACGAGGCAGGGTCGTAGTTTCGATTCCCACCGTGGCCAGGCATATTTTTCAAGCTTGCTCGGTGTGGATATGCACTCAGAGTAACATCACAAACATTATATTCACCTGAGTACATAACACCAACACACAGAAAAAATCATGATACTAGATTGCATTGATATCGAAGAAACTAGACTGAGTTCCGAAATATCACATACTCGAACAGACCTGACCGGGTAGCTCAGTTGGAGAGCATTGGGCTAGTATTCCAAAGGCCTTAGGTTCGATTCCCACCGTGGCCAGGCACTATTTACATACACTTTTAATTCTGGCACTCTGGCAAAACTGGCAAACTGGCGCTCTGGCAAAACTGGCGCTCTGGCAAAACTGGCGCTCTGGCAAAACTGGCGCTCCGGCAAAACTGGCGCTCCGGCAAAACTGGCGCTCTGGCAAAACTGGCGCTCTGGCAAAACTGGCGCTCCGGCAAACTGGCGAAACTGGCGCTCTGGCGAAACTGGCGCTCCGGCAGATGGATAAAAAGCCAAAAACGTAGATAATTTTGGCGTATGGTATTCAGAGTCGTTATAGATAACGTAAGACATAGTCTGTATAATTACCATATACTTTATATAACCAGAATAATTTTATGACGTGTTCTGACTTCTGTGCTTTACTATACACGGCTTATGCCTGGTTCACACTGGTCGTAAGAATCGGGGATTTCCATTGTCTGTGGTCATTGGTGAGTAAAATGCTTTGTCAGTCGGAAAAGAATACAATAGATTGCCGATGAATTACGATCAGTGTGAACCAGGCTTTAATAACCAATTCATACAAATTTGACCACAAGGCCGACCACATGATTTACTGAAACTGGCATCAGTCGCGTAATTGTCTCTTGAAATCGTGACGGTGTTGCTATCAATCGCCAGGTTCCGGCTCAATCAGTGCAATATTGACGTGAATAGTTACGTGGCGATAAACCATGTATATTAAAGTACACCACAAAGAACATCTTTATAAATTGCAGTGGTTGTGGGAAGTGTGAGCGAGTGTGCGTATAATTATATGTAAATCAAGAGCTGTCCTATATTTACATTAATTCACTTCTGTTCTCCTTCCTACTGTCAATAGAAAGGATGAGAGAGGACAGTACAACTCTCACTTTTAAAATGCTGCCTTGAAGACTGACTGAAACGATGTGATGTTTCTTGAAGACCATTATTGATCAAACCGTAATGATTTGAATCTCGATTTGAATAATACACCACGCAATACAATATTCTATTGATACTGAAAATTTCAATGAAGCAAAGCCTGACGTGCAAGACAACAAGGAGACACTCGATCACTGAATGGCAAACGAACGAACACCGCTGTTACACCACCGTTTGGAGGGAAACCGAACTGTTGAAGTGCGGGGTAATCAACCTTCAACTTCAAGGTTAGCGTGCGTGAATACCATGTAGTTAGCTATGTTTGTGTACAATTATATACAATTCAATAGTGTGATGCATTAATTGAATAGACACGTAACCATTTACACAGTAATTCACCACATAAACAGTGGTAAATTCCTTTCAAAATTATATCAAGACCCTTGATTCGTGGCGTTTAGTAGCCGTTTATCCTAGGTTTACCTTTATTTCGCCCTATAGATAGATTATTTTTTTGCAAGCCTGATTATTCAGTAGCTGGAATTTCTGCGATAAAAGCGGTGTGCGAGTCTGCCATACTTGAATTGTAATGTTGCTGCCATGTTAACCACATAACCTGATAACCACAACAGTGACAAATAACGGTATTAAAGCGGAATAAAGCCCTGCGTGCAGGCCAAACCAAGATGAGAGTTGGGTCATCAGTTGGCTCGAATTGTTTCAGTCCGGATATTTCAAGCTCGAAATTAACAAAACAATATATAAAGGTTTATTGATGCATATCAAACATTCAGCTTAATAATAGTGTGAACATTTGAGTAAACTAGCGCTCAATTTCTCGTCAAATAAGGAATGAAGTTTGAAGCAGTAACAGTATAAACGTCCAATATCTTACTTGTTTATTTCGTATATATTATATTATAGAAGGAACAGTAGCTACAGTCGTAGATTCGTCTTGCATATCGTCATAGTTGAATTACGTTTGGGAAAGATTGCCTAGGGAATCTCAAACTTCACGCACATGTTGTCCCCTTCTATTAATTGACACGAATATTGATGACTTAGCGAAAACCTCGAATTTTGCCCTGATTTCGCGACAATTTGTATCACAGTTTCCTGACATACGTATGAAAGACTTTTTGTTAACGCAAACTCGCAAAGTTTGATAGAATACATGATCAGAATTAATAGTGTTGGGAAAGCATTATTCAATAACCAAGGTTATGTAACACTAAGGAACAACTAGAGTGCGTGTAGCTTGGGGATGGGTTTTATGACATGTGCCAGCTCATTGCGCCAACTGCAGCTTTGCCAGGCGGATTCTGGTCGCCAGTTTACTGGTTCAAACTCAAATTGGAAAATCCCACCCTCCCTCCTTTTGAAACAGTCATTCGGAATTGCTTAATCTCTACCGAGTAACTCGGTGCAAACCGGTTGTCAGGTCAATACTCAAAATTGCTACATGCCCCTTGACTA
Organism: Paramuricea clavata; assembly: GCA_902702795.2. NCBI lineage: Eukaryota > Metazoa > Cnidaria > Anthozoa > Malacalcyonacea > Plexauridae > Paramuricea > Paramuricea clavata. The sequence goes on along the minus strand of CACRXK020016546.1, from coordinate 165 downwards.
GCCTCCTCCGCAGGCATATCGTGTTTCACGTACTTTACAAAGTCGGTGGGATTTTTTTTGCCTGCAAGCAAAATTTGCCCGATAATCTAAAGGCGATGCCTGCGAAGGAGGCTACTCCTTGACCTGAACCCAAGTAAATACAAATGTTTGGTGAAATGCAGAGGG
>CACRXK020016543.1:0-11287 GCA_902702795.2 Paramuricea clavata | reverse complement strand
AAATGCGATACCACACCAAACTTTTTGTTACCAACAAAGTAACAAACCATCTATCATTGCTCCACACTCGGTATAGTATGGTCCCTTTTTGTAGATGGGCCCCCCACTGACGAATTCTTAAAAAATGCCCTGGGATATTTAATAACCATGTTTCTCCAAGTAGAAGTTATTAAATGTTTAGAAGATAAAAACATTGATTTTAAATATAAAAACATTGATTTTAAATATACTCAGTGCACATGTTTTTTTTAATTTTTTTCCGACCTACCGACCTGTTTTTTTAAAGTCAAATCAGTAAACCAATAAATAAAAAAGTCTCGCCTATATGATTATCTCATTAAAATCGATTTCTTTTATAATCATATACATGGAAAAATTACTCAAATATGATTGGCTAATGATGAGGGCATTTTTTCCAACATGAGCTCCACCTTTGAATTATGAGTAAATTCTTAAACACGTCCGAATTTATCATTATGATAAATTCGCGGCACATTTTGAATTTATCAATAGAGTTAATCATAAAACCACAAGCATTAGACAAGACCTCTTGCTATAAATGTAATGGCACTAAAAGCTAGGGAGGCTGGTCGCAGGTGGGTGGGGAGATCTTCAAGATTTTCAAAAAATAGTTTTTAAAAAAGTTTTAAAAGAGTTTTAAAAAGCAAAAAAAGTTAAAAAGTTAAAAAAATTTAAAAAGTTTAAAAATTTAGAGGTTAGTGGTTAGGGTTGGGGTTAGTGTTATAGGTGCCGTGAATTTATTATTATGATAAATTCAAAATGTGCCGCGAATTTATCAGAACGTGTTTAAGAATTTACTCATATAGTAAATTCAAAGGTGCATGGAGCTCATGCTGATTTTTTCTTAATTCAGAGCAAAATTACTTGTACCTGATTGGCTGAGACGCAAGCGCGGGAAGTTTCTTGTTTACTAAAATAGCAATAAAAACAATGGCTTCTCGCTTTGTCGTTGCGGATAATTATGTTATTAGGGAGTTTAAGCTTCACGTTTCCGGGAACGGGCAAACGGCAAGTTTTTTCTTGGCAAAGTTTTCGTTGAACGTTTTTGTTTCATATTTTCTTTCTTGCGTCGAAAGAATAATTATGTATTTCAGTTTTAAAACAGCAAGTTTATTTACTCTTTATTGTCTGATACCGTAAACTTTTTCTTTGCCTGGCGTTTGCCGTTTGACGTATAACGCAAAGCTTAAACTCTCTAGTAAGCTTCACGTTTGCGGGAGCGGCAAACGGCATAAATTTTGCAGAATTTTTTGCTTAACCTCTTCGCTTCATAGTCTCCTTCTTATCTCAAGAGAATCATCATGCATTACAGTCTTAAGGTAATTCCGCAGTAATTGTTCCCAAAATGAGAATGTGCTGAAACTTCCCAGGCATGGAGTTTATGATATACTTAAGTAAAATCACACAAAAAAGTCGGGGTCACCGACTCGTTAAGAAGATATGAGAATTACAATATACCACCTTTACCCCCAATATGGCGCCATCTTGACGCTCATTACGAGTAACAGCAAAATCACAACAGCCCGATATTTATTAACGTTTTTAGCGCGGATTTTGCTTTAGTAAATCTATCTTGTAATTATTTTGGAAAAAATATTGTGTTTTGAGCAAAATGAAACTACAAACGTGTACAATTCTAATCCACAAATGTCTTTTCCACATTTCTTTACATATCTTTATTTGAGAACATGCATTGATAAGGCATTTTTTTATCGGATATGAAATGTAAAATGCATTAAAGAAATCAATTATCAGTTAAAAAAACGGGGTCACCGATCTTTTTAGGGAATTATGGCATTAAAACGTGAAATACAAGTGAATAAATATACTACAGACACAGGGAACCCTAGGTACACTTTTGTATGCCTTTTTTGAAAACATTGATTTTAATGTAATTCTTTGCACGAATGTAAAAGATGTTTTGAAGTAACATAACATTATCATAAAATGATTTTTTTAAATGGTACGTATAATGGATGAAATTATAAGTTATAAGATGTGCGCAGTCAAAGTGCGCAATGCAAAACTGCGGAATTACCAAATAGCAAGTTGCCATTTCCCGGCCATTTATTATCTTGTAGCGTAAATTTTCTGTTCTCCTGGCGTTTACTATTTGACGTTTGAACGCGAAGGCGGCGAAGCTTAAACTCCCTATTGTCTTATTGAAGAATTAAAGACTTCTAGTGAAAACTCGAACACTGGAAAAAGTACAAATTTATGGGTTGGAGTATTTCAGAAATGGGCAGCATTAAGAACATCGGCGAAGACTTGGAAGACATAGGAGGTTCAAGAACTTGACAAGTTTAAACGAATAAATTTTGCCCTCTATGATTAACAAGTAATCGTATAGTTCCTCGTTTGTGAAACTTTGAAAACACACGTGAAATTAAACCCTAATTTTACTCGGTCCCATGCGATTACCTATACTAAGTAATTTCAATCGGGATCTCGACCTGCATGCCAGTGCATGGTGATTCAACAGTTTTGCAATTAGTATTATTCATAAGATTTATGAAGCATTCGAGAGGGATCACGAGATCAGAGAAGTATGGCATCGCGGTTTACTTGCCAAACTTAAAAGTTTGGGAATTGAAGGTAATTTGTATTAAAATTGGTTCGTAATTAACTATATCTTTCAAATCGTAAACAAAGAGTAGTTATATCGAAGGCGTCCATTCTGAATGGTGTAATATTGAAGCGAGTGTTCCTCGTTAGAGCTTAGACCACTATTCTTTGCTATTTATATAAATGATATATATTCCGATTGCTTTTATTTGCTGATGACTCTTTGGTTCTTTATTATTAGAATAAATTTGTGCTCTTATACCAATTTGTGTTCTTATACGCTGAATAAAGATTTAGCGGCAATTTCATCTTGGGCTAACCAATGGTTAATACTGAGAAATGAATGAGACCAAGACTAAATCAATGCTTTTTACAGTAAAGAGAGACAGGCCTGATTATCCAATTTATTCGGATACCTCTTCTCATTGACACTGAACAAAGTAATTGAGGAAGTTCTTACTTATGAGCGTCTATAGGTTTAACTTTGGTTTAACTTTTTCGTTTAACCTTTCATGGAGATGTCATATACTAAAAATTTACAATAAAGCTTAAAAGAGAGTCCTGAAGCGTGAAGGGGTAAAAAGGGAACTGGGATTTGCTTATTTTTGGGTCGGAAAATGGGATTTCATGCACTGGGACTGGGATTCATCAGCAAAAAAAAACAATAGAAAATGGGATTAAGATTTGAGCAGGACAGCCACAGAGATGATGGGATTTGTGCTCTGGGACAATGGGATTTAGTCAAAATTTGGGCTGGGAAATGGGAATACGACCCCATCCTTCAGGACCCTCTTAAACAAATTAAATAAAACCGTGAAAACTAATTTGTTAAGATTTTCACGTTGATGTGCTATCACTTTTTCCTGCAAACGTGATCTCGGCATTATTGTATATTACTGTTAATTAACATAAACCTATTTTCACAGTCCCCCTCCTTTTTCCTGTTTGCCATTTTGAAGTGCCCCCTTCCACAGTCAATTTTTTTAAAAGCCCCCTCCCCTCTTCTCAGGCCCCCTCTGTATAATAAATAATGACCAGTCCCTTAAAAATAATGTAAACAACGTAAGTTCTCTTTGATGAGCAATTTGCTCTTAGGGCAAATGTTGAGCTTAAAATATGGTTTAATTAAATTAAAAAAATGACGAAAAATGACATAGTTTTGTGTCTTCCGCCTATTTTGTGTATTTCTACAATTTTGTGTCACTAATACTAAAGTATAGCAACCCTTGAGCATTTCCTACGTAATGACCTCCTGTGACCATAGACACCACAATTACCACAAAGCATGCGTCATAATGCTGACTCAACTATTTAGGACAGTTCTCAAGTATCACAACACGCAACCCAAGCACCACCCATGATGTCATCATGAATGATCATATATTTTATGTTAATTATTTTTGTTTGTAATCACGAGACGCGGTGGTGACTTACAACAGTCTTTGAGGAAAAAAGCGTTTGGGAAATTGACGAAGCAATACTACCAATATTCAGAGAAGAACATGAGAAGTTGCACTGAGTGACAGATAGAATTAAAAACTATACAGCATATAAAATATCTTCGAATGAAACAGATGCATATATTATGTTTCTTGTCATTTATTTCTTCAGTTTATTACTATTTACAAGTACATGACGGCAAAAAGTAACAGTTTACTGTCTCTTTTAACAGACAGTTTTACTGACTCTTTTTACCAACAATTATAAGTCATACGGTCAACCACTTTATGTCATTTTATAACATACCGGCTGCATGTCCTCTAATATTGCCCCCTGTTTTACCACAGTTTGATAGACATTTTTACTTGATTTCTTCTGTTTTCCTGCTTTTTAAAAAATTGTTTAACTTGTCGCTTTTGTTGTTTCTCCAGAGTTTTTCAATATATAGTTACTGCTTTATCATGATTTGCAGCTCCTTCGGCTTTATTCTGTAACGGTATACATTATAAGATAGCCATGTACTGCAAATCTGCAATGAGACTTTCACCAAATGCTACATCTTTTCCAATAAATGGATCGGTAAGAAAAGGGTAAGATGAGGGGGAACCTGCAATCTAAGGGAAACGTTAAACATGCAATATAAGACATCAGAGGCCGCGAAAGTGGAGGGGCATTGACCGAAAGAAGCACTTTTGTATATGACCAGAATCAAACGATTTTATGACGTTCACGAGCCGAACGAAAATTTTTGAAAATATGGAGTCTCTCTAACGTCGGAAATGGCCTTTACAGAGTCTTTACTACTGCGCAAAGGGCATTTTCTTTCCAGAAAAAGAGGGCGTTTATTCAAGAAATACTTTTTTCGTTTTTTAAATGGGGCATTTTAGCCCAGAAAAAAGGGCACTTTTTTCACTTTTAAGAAAAGTGGGGGGGCACATGCCCCCATTGCCCCCCCGGTTCCGCGGCCCCTGTAAGACATTTGTCTAGTAAACAGCTAACAAGTACGAACGTACGACACGGAGATCAACTCGATCAATGAAAAACGCAAAAAATAGGATTATGTGTACTTCACAGAAGAAAGAAGGAGCTGCAAATGTTTAGGAAAACTACGTACGCGCGTCTGACGTTTCACGGACGTGAAGTAAAAACTGGCAAATCTCTGCTATATATTACATCAGTGACATCAATCAAATATTACATCAGTGACTTGGCCACTATAGGAGTGCTGGTAAAGTTTCGCTTAGTTAATCGCTTCATTTCTGCGAAGATGCTCGGCTTTTCCTTCCTTTTCGGCATTTTAATCCGACCAAACTAATATTTAAATCACTCAAGTGCGTGGAATATTCGCCGCGGAACCAAGCCAAGCCCAATCAAATGTAATGACGCATCACATCATCATTAATCCGCATTGCATTAAAATATCAACATGCTATAGGAATATAAATAGAGGCCGCAGTGATTTGCTGTGAAGTAGTTTTGTATTGTATTCAGACTTCAGAAGTAAAGTGATCAACCTGACTTCAGTATCGGAATTGGTCGTTGTACACCAGGTAACTATTGTGTTTTTTATTTATTTTCTAATATGTATAAGTTGCCGATTATATCTTGGATATAAGATTAAGATATTGTTGTGTTGTAAATTGTTTTTCTTGTTGTGCTATGAACAATGCAAACTGTATTTGTCTATATCTTTTCAACATTGACGGTTTTTCATAGTAGAAAAAGCATATAGCTATATGTAAACTATCCACGATTTTTATTAACATGTATAGGTAATATCTGTTCTCATGAATTATATTACCAACAGTTTATGCGTCTTTCTTGTCCTCTTTTCCTATTTCGTAACTTGCGCACAGCCGAAGGTCTTCTTGAATTTTCGAACTAGAGTTTCAGGCCAAAAAAGGCTACTTGGCAGGACTTGAATTATGTGAGTACAAAGACAATCCGGATTCGTTAAAAACGGTTTCCAGAGTGGAACTCCTGAAAACACAACGAACGGCAGTGTAACCAGAACGATGACGTAAATTGATGATATTTGAGACCATTCATGCACCCACGCTAATAACATACAATTGAAAGGGCTCGCTCTTGATATTTTTCTCTAGATGTTTCAACATGTTTCTTGTTTGTATACACTCACACCAAGGATTATAGACTTTGGCAAGTTTTTTGTCTTTGTTTATGATTAGCGACAAAATTAGGTATTTTCGAGGTAGTCACTCATTAGCGGATTGCCAGGTTTTGCTCGCGTCGCTTCACATGCAAACTTGCTCCTAGGCTCATTACATTCGATGGCGCATGCTTTGTAAATTAATTTAGCGCATATTCGTATCGTTTTCGCGGATACATCACATGTGGACGGTCGAAAACCCAACGAATTAGGTCTTCGACGTTCGTGTGTTTAATCCTATTATCCCACTTAATAATTAATTAAGTCAAATCACTCATTTCCAAATTAACACTAGACTGAAGTAGGCCTACCTTATAGATGCATCACAGTAACTGTGTATGCATATATATCATATACATGCATATATTAGTGTGAATGGTAGTATATATTTTGAATCTATTGTTTTCTGACTTGAAATGGTGCATAACGGTTCGACGGAGGACGGACTTACGTTTCTTCTTTATATAAGAATTACGTACGTATTGATATTTTTATGACTCGTGTCTCTACGTTGCATGACCTCTGTTGTCCTTGAAAATTTCATGGTTATTTTGGTAACTACATTATAGTTATTCAGTTTGTCCGATTGAAATTTGAGTTCTAATTCAGATCAAATATTTTCATTCAAACTATTAATGAGAATTGGTAAATTAATTTTCATAATGAAAATGCCAGCACTAAAATTAATCCTCCTTATAGCTGCAATTATTTCCTTTCGAGCTTTCGAAAGCTTAGATCCAAGAATGTTAAAAACTCATTCAACCAGTCACAAATTACAATATACAGACGTGAATGGCTCAGTTGAAACTAGTGCTAAACTGTACTGGCGAAATAACCAAGAAGGACACATTAATATTTGGTATTTTTACTTTTCCTTGCAGCTCAACTAAGATGATTATTGGAAGCATTTTATTCGTTATTACCTTTGTGAGTTTGGATTTGTCTTCAGGCCAGTCAGGTACGGTTTATATAAGAAGTGGTATTATATAGAGGTCAGTCACGATTTTTAGAGTGGAAGAAGAGTGGAGCAAGAGTAGAGGAAGTGTGTCGAAAGGGTGATGTGACATGTTTGAGGTGATGTGAGGCGGTTAATGAGGCGGTTACGGAAATTAGTACTCCTGTAGTTGTAGTGTATGACCTAGGGTTGGCCAAGAGTCTTTATAACTTCATGTCCATATAAGTGTACAAGACATGACAACTGCAACAAAATTTGGGCAAATATATCAGAGAATATTTTACTACAATTCTCCTTACAAATTTCGTAAACTTTCAAGTGCCCCCTCCCCTTCCGCAAAGGATCGACCCTGTGTGCACTTATGTCCACGCCAGACGCCACAACTTTCACTTCACAGTTGGGACGGAATATACGAGAACTGCATGCAGAAGTGCTTCAATCAACTGATTTCCATATTTATGACTTTTTCCATATCTTTATTTTAGACGCCAACCTTCCATCCTTATGTTGTATTACTGGTGACAACAGGAACTACAGAGTGAACACAACATTTATAACCGCTGATTGTAAATCTAAATGTGTGTGTACTCATGATGCATATCTTGCATGTATTCCACTTTGCCCTAAAGCAATCCTAAAGTGTCCTGTTGGTTTCATACAACAAATTGTCAGCAAACCTATCAGAAGTAATAACCAAATTTGTTACTGTCCAAAATACGAGTGTGTACCAATACAAGGGTCAGGTATGTTGTTGTATAATCATGAATTACCATATCAATTACCATGCTGCCATCAATTACCCTTAAACCTAGTTCTCATTCATCGCAAACTGTCACCGACGATCGGCGACGCTTATCGCCGATGGTCGCCGATCGCGATCATCGGTGATCGTCGCAGATGACAGCCGATGTGTTTCGAAATTTCCCACCAAGGCACAAAATGGCCCCGTTCAACGTAAAGTTCATGATTTCTGTCAAACTTAATTCAGTTGATTATTTCCTTACTGTCTAATCATTTATATATATATATATATATATATATATATATATATATATATATATATATATATATATATATATATATATATATATATATATATATATATATATATATAATTAGTTGATTCAATTAATTTTTTCGTTTTTTGAATTAGCCACCGCTTCCAGCACGAGTTGTTCTAATGGGAGTAAGCTGTATCAACCAGGAGATGAGTTCGTCACAAATTGCAATAAAAGATGTCGTTGTCAAAATAATGGTCAAGTAAAATGTGTTTCTTTGTGTCCAAATGACAAATCTAGTTGTATGGTACATCACACTAAAAAGAATGTGTTAGTACCAACACTGTACAACAAGTGTCAATGTACAGCAAAGGCTTGCAAACCAAAACCATATAACGGTAAGTTCATGATGATTGGCGAGATGAACACTGTATAAGTCCTAAATTTACAGCATGTATACTATTTGTAAGATTTAGTGAATCTTTTGCTTACTTAATTTGTTCCGCCATCGGTATTTTCTTCAATATAAGGCTGATTATAACAGAGATTAATCATGTCAATATATCTATAAATCGGGTATCGGTTAACCATACTGGATTTAGAGAGGTTCAGATTTGACTTCCACTACCTCCGTCTCATCAGCGGACACTTTAATAATACGCATTTCATTGGTTAATGCATGGTAAGGTAGCGGTAGTGGATGTAATATATGAACCTCTCTATTAGATCATCAATGACTTGACAACATACTCTATATTATATTATACATTACAGATACATGCATAGCTCTTGAAAGCTAGAATTATTAAACGTCAAACAGTTCAAGACCCATACTACATTAATTGAGTCTCTGAAAAACGTCCTAAAAGGGTTATTAAACGTCTAATCTTGATTCCTATTTGCCCATAGGTGCATGTGTATACCTTTTTGTAGGTTTAAGGTCTATTTTTTGGCAGCTAACATCTACTGTATTCTGCAGACAATAGAAAACAATGCTCATGCATGACTTGCATGTAACATGAAAATCACTATATATACGCCTTTTCGAGGTTCACAACGCCATCTTGGCATGATGCCAACTCCGAAAAGGCGTACATTGTAGTCGTGTTTAGAGCCATTTAAACTAACGTCTAAATTTTACATGTAAGTTTATTGCTTAAATTTGCTTTTCATTTTGTACAGACAAATGTGTTGTGAATGGTCATACGCACACGTCAGGTGATAGTTTTGTGTCTTCTGATTGTTCAAACAAATGCACATGTCACCCTGGAGGAAACATATTCTGTGTCCCGCTCTGCTCATCTAAAGGAATTACTTGTAAACTAGACGAGCAAGCAGTTCAAGTGCAAAAAAAGGTTATCAATACTACCTGCACATGTCCAGCTTTGAAATGTGTAAAGAACAGTCAAACGATATCTGTTGTTGGCCACGTTGTTAATCCAAGCATACAAGGTATCACATTTTATTTAATAACCAATTACCATATATGCATGATGCATGGAGCTACAACCTGTTTCCGGTTGATATCGACAGGCTTGAACAAGGTAGCGCTGCACCCTCAGAACAAGTTGTAACAGTGCTGTAACAACATTGTTGAAAGGGTCTTGAAAACTTTGTTTCGAGGGTGAAGCCATCTCTGTTCAAGCCTGTCGATATCAGTCGGAAACAAGCTGTTCGTTTTGACAGTTATTCAAACATTGTCAGCAAAATTTTAAAAGGACTGACTGTGTCGTTTTGAAAATGATAGGCATATGGGTGTTGTTTTGGCAGACTCTATAGACTCTAACCGACTAACCTACCTCCCTGCCTACATCCTTAGCATATGAAATCTTCAGCTGGTAATAGCCCTGCGATTTATAATCAAATTCAAGAAGAAATCATATGAGCAATGTTTATAATATATAGAATAAATCTTATAGTTTGAATGGTTTACATTTTTTTATTTTTCTAGTATCAACAAAACAACCAGTTCTTCCCAAGCACTCATGTACAACACCAAGTGGAAAGATTTTTAATATTGGCGCGGTTTTCTCTGACAACAACTGTACTTCTCAATGCTTTTGTCAAAATGGCGGCGTAATTTCATGTCATGCTTTGTGTTCACCTAGTGTGCCTGATAGTTCGTGCACGAATCACAAAACCGTACAAATGCCAACTGGTTTACCTGATGCCCAAGGGAAAAGCTGTTCTTGTCCCGTTGTCACGTGCATTTGAAGTTAACCGTTTATCTTAAAACGTCAGTTGCTTAAATTTTTAGACTGTAGTTATAAATGAACACGTTAGTTTAACTTTAGCAGTTAGCCATAGCCGTTCATTTTTTCTCAGAAGGAGTTGTCTGGTAGTTTTCATGTCAACCATAAAAAAATTCACCTAAGAATGGATGTAGTGAACGTACTATTTACATGGTTATTATGCAACGTAGTAAACGTACTACTTACTACAACGTAGTGAACGTACTACTTACATGGTTATAATGCAACGTAGTGAACGTACTACTTACATGGTTATATATAATGCAACGTACAGTGAACGTACTACTTACATGGTTATTATGCAACGTACAGTGAACGTACTACTTACATGGTTATAATGCAACGTAGTGAACGTACTACTTACATGGTTATAATGCAACGTAGTGAACGTACTACTTACATGGTTATATATAATGCAACGTACAGTGAACGTACTACTTACATGGTTATTATGCAACGTACAGTGAACGTACTACTTACATGGTTATAATGCAACGTAGTGAACGTACTACTTACATGGTTATAATGCAACGTAGTGAACGTACTACTTACATGGTTATATATAATGCAACGTACAGTGAACGTACTACTTACATGGTTATTATGCAACGTACAGTGAACGTACTACTTACATGGTTATAATGCAACGTAGTGAACGTACTACTTACATGGTTATAATGCAACGTAGTGAACGTACTACTTACATGGTTATATATAATGCAACGTACAGTGAACGTACTACTTACATGGTTATTATGCAACGTACAGTGAACGTACTACTTACATGGTTATAATGCAACGTAGTGAACGTACTACTTACATGGTTATAATGCAACGTAGTGAACGTACTACTTACATGGTTATATATAATGCAACGTACAGTGAA
>CACRXK020016542.1:0-11287 GCA_902702795.2 Paramuricea clavata | reverse complement strand
ATTCGTGATAAGATGTTTAATATGTAAAAAAAACTTGTGTGTTTGTAATTATTGCTATCTATTTCTTTTTATTTGTCATTTATGGCTTATAAGGATTGTTATGGTCATGTTTAGTGGCTTCAAAAGTACATACGAAGGATTTTTATTTTTCCGCACTCAGGGACAAAACTAGGTTTAACTTCTTTGGATTCTGCTCACTTGGCACTTCGAAAAACAAAACGAATAACAAAAGTGTAAATTCCAAATAAAAACTAGGCATAGTCTTCATAAACTTCATTAAAAAAACAAAGTTTATTCAATAAAAAACATCTTTAGGCAGCGACATGATTGATATTTTAAAACAATTTAAATGCTTGTGTTTTGGCCGCGCGTATTTATCGCGAGGAAAGACTTGGTTCTAACCGGAATCGCGGCTTCAAACTTCCGGCTGCACGTAGCGTTCCATATATTTTAGTTCAATGGTCACACGTGGTTCATAGACCCACGTGGGTATCGTCGTATCCCTGGTCGTATCGAAGAAGAACCGTACATATCGAGCATAATTTTTATGAAACTTTGTCGAAATAAAATAGTTATGCCATGCAAAGGGATAGGTTAGTATTAAATTTAGCTATTTTTAACGTTTGTGCACTGTTTTTGTCAAGTTCTAGCCGTGTTTTGAAACACGTGCTGCAAATTCATTGAATTTTATACACTTCGCCAACTATTCAAGCGCTTCGTTCTCGCTTTAAAATAGTCGCTTTTCTCCTTCGTATTTCTCCCAAATTTTCTTGCAATAATGTTCCGAAATACCCCCAGCTTTGATTGATATAACTCATATTTGTTTTATCTGCTGTTTCAGGACAACAATTGGACAGGAAAGTTGACAAAGTTTTAATAGTGATAAGTCGCCGACCTAAAGCACGTGCACGTGGTAAGCGTCAATTATCACTTTTTTTTTAACAAATTTTATTTGGATCGATATTCACAATTTTTAACAAACAAAAGAATATAACAGAACAAATATTTATTAAATTAGATAACCTAGATATCAAATGTAGATCCAAAAAGGTAAGGGACCGGTCATAAAGTAATTACTAGAGGGGATGGAGGATAAATGAAATTTCAAGTACATATTTCCATACCCTCCCAAAAACCTATGGAAAAATTTTCGTAACCCCCTTCAATGTAAGTGAAAATTTTCAAACCCCCCGTTCTATCATTAATTCTGTTATAACATTTGTCTTGCGTTTATCTATATTTCGAAACTCTCCAGTTTGTGATAACTCTCCCACTTCTTGTAGTGGTAACCATATTCTCAACATTTTCCGCAGTCTCCGATTCGTCACCAGTTTTTTCTGATTTTGGCATACTAGCGATGGGCTGAGGGTAAGATCAAACAGAAAAATTTGTTTGGGGTTTATTTCAAATAGAAAACATTTGCTTCCATTCAATGTGACACTTCCTCATCAGGTTTATCAAGTTCTAATGCCGGTGTGAGCTTGCTAGCGTTGACAATTCAGGTGTATCAGATTTGTACTCCAAAAGTTCAACGGATACTGAATCCTACTTATCATCTGACATTGAGTTAGACTAAAACATATACCTTGTGATGATTTAATAATTATAGAAAAAATCTGGGCACAAATACATTCAATATTCAACATTAGTATAATTACATAGGTGATTATTGAAAATTCTCCACGCTGATTGGTTGCCGTTAAGGTGATTATTACGCGATAATCACCTAAGCGATTTTCAAAATGGCGGCCGAAGCCGTTTTGTCAATTAAATGACGAAGAAATGTGTATTTTTTATTTTTTTCTAAATAATCACCTATGAAATTATACTAAAACAATTATTCACCTCAGGCTCGGTGATTATCGTGAATAAAAACCTCGACTTCGTCTCGGTTTTTATTCACCGATAATCACCTCGCCTTCGGCGAATAATTGTTAAATAATAATTAAATCTGGGCACAAATACATTCAATATTCAACAATAGTTATAAAATGTAATTTTTTTCCGTACCTATAGTACTAAGATTTTGGTACCCCCTAGAGGTTCTGTTGTTTTTTTCATACCCCCCTCAGAGGTTCTCTTTTTTGTACCCCCAAAAAATATCCTCCACACCCCCTAGTATATACTTTATGACCGGTCCCTAGGTACGAACGGGACTCTTATATAGAAGGTCCCGTGCAGCAGGGCTGCAAAATTACCACTGAAAAAGGAATTAATTCCAATTACAATTAGTTGCTTTAAAATATAATAATTTCTGATTACAATTACTTGTTCTAAAATGTAATTAAGTACAATGGAAAAATTACAGCGGAAAAAAGGAATGAATTACAAATTCCTTTACCAGCAAATTGTTACTATATATATTATACAGGGTGTCCAAAAAAACCGAAAACTATTGAAATGAATAATGCCTCAGCACTCTGCTTACCCTGGTTCCAGAGCTTTAAAATAAACCTCTGGTTGAAAGTGGCAATTGATTCATCGAGCCGTGCCAATCAGTTTGAATTAGGGTCAGACCCTGACTCTGTCTCCTGATCAGATGATTTTATTAAAGCTCTCTGATTTGTTACCCGTACCGAAAATCATGGCGTGACATGAGCGATATTCGGGCCATAAAATAGAGCGAGACATGAGCGATAATGAGCGTGACGATACACAGCGATACACGGCGTGTCTCAAACGTGACATTTTCGAGCGAGACATTGGGCGAGACATGAGCGATAATGAGCGTGACGATACACCAGCGATACACGGCGTGTCTCAAACGTGACATTTTTGAGCGAGACATGAGCGATAATGAGCGTGACGATACACAAGCGATACACAGCGTGTCTCAAACGTGACATTTTCAACCAAATTTCACCGGTACTGGGCCATACATTTTTCAGGCCATAATTTTGTCTGGCCTGATTTTGGCTGTATTATGGCTCCACATTTAGGCCGGAAATTAAGAAACGCAATCGCATTTACGCAGACAAGTAAAATAACACATATCAATACACACATACCAAGATAGCAGGCAATGCTATTAAATCAGGTCAAAAATATAAAGCAAGTTTTTAAAAATTTAGTAAATTAAAAATCATTGACCATAGTTCACACTTCAAACTTTTGGATAAAATGCATTTGTAAAGTTAGCTTTTGTTCAAGTATTTTTATGCATATTTTGCTTTTCCGTCAACAGCGATTAAATTACTTTTATATTTCAACTTTCAAGATAAAACCACTTGATTGAAAGAACATCACGCTATTGCAACGAGCTTTTGCTTATAGCCTACTAAAGCCTTATCGACTTGTTTTAACTAATCTACATTGACACTAGGGGCATTTATATCATGGGCGAAAATAAGCTGCGGCTTTGAGATGGACGTCGCGAGCGACTCATGTAAACGGTCAATTTGTCCGCAAGCGGCAGCTAAAATATTAAAGACAACAGGGTTGAAAGCTAGGCCTAAGTCACTATTCGGGCCGCGGTTTCAGACTTAATTTCGCCATTGCACTATATATGACAAATATGAAAATAGGATTTTAATTTCGGCCTCGAATATTTTGTAGGCCTTTCTATTCCAGCAAATTTCTGTTAAAACGTATAAACATCTAAAGTTTTTATACCTATAAAAAGATTGTTCGCAATGCATGGTTTTAAAAGCGTAAAGGCCCAAACAGACCGGACGCGATTCGGCAGCGCGACGCGAATTTTCAATGACATTTATTAAACCTTTACTATTTTTCTATGCTTTTCAAATATTCTTAACCACTTAAGCAATTTTAGCTATTTGGTCTGCATATCTTGTAAAATTTTTATCCGTTGACGGTTTTATTTGTTTTTAAAATCTGAAAATTCGCGTCGCGTTGTCGAATCGCGTTCGGTCTGTGTGGGCCTTAACCTTAATAATTACATTTAAAGTAAATTATGTATTGCGGTATCACGCGCAAAACTGTACAGAACAGGTAAACGTTGAGATTAATTACTTACATTTAGAAGAAACTTGAAGACTGTCTCGATCCAATGCATATATTGCCAACGCCTTGAATCTCAAAGTCGCACAGAAACTATGCGAGGGACACTATCTTTGACTTCAACGTCGCCTGGCTGAAGAATTACCGAGAATACAGTGCAATATATAACGATGATCATTGTTGAAAATCCGCAACTTTTCCCTTGTTCGACCGACCGTGTATGGTTCGCTGCTTGAAAGCGATGCGTGTGTACAGCAAAATAAAACCAACTCAAATTGCGCGCCTTGTCATCCGAGACAAAACAAATTAAATTTTTAACGTAACGCTCTTGTCGTGCTCAGTTTCTTTCAATTTTCGCCGGATATGATAATAATCTCAAATTTTCATGGCACGCAAAGGAATTTCTGTTGCTTGTCTCGCTCTGCCTCGCTATATTATCGTCCATGTTTCGCTGTAAAAGCAGCGTGACAATTGTCTCGTTTGAGCGAGACAATTTGTCTTGCGATGTCACGCTCATTCAGGCCAAATTCTCGGCCATAAACAAGCGATACAAATGTCTCGTTCGTAACAGGCAGCGAGACAAAACCAATGTCTGGTTGTGTCTTGCTCAATTACCGCTGCTTTAATTGGTTTATTGCCAGATACTGGCCAGAATCTCGCTCAGTCAGGCTGTAACTTTTCGTACGGGAAGGTCCTCTGGTAGGAATTGAACCTACAGCCCTGCGATTCCGGTGCAGCGCTCTAACCAACTGAGCTACAGAGGCCAGCTGTTGAGCTTTAACCGTAAGTTCATGTATATTTAGGTAATCGGGTGTGCGGGTTGTGATAAGGTGGACTTCAATAATTTGGATTCTTGCACTTCACTTGTTGGAATTAATATTAGAATGGTAGGGTTTGTAATCCAAGTGAGAATATATACATTTTAAGACCTAACCAGGAACGACTGCGAAAAATGCAGCACAAGGTCCTCTGGTAGGAATTGAACCTACGGCCCTGCGATTCCGGTGCAGCGCTCTAACCAACTGAGCTACAGAGGCCAGCTGTTGAGCTTTAACCGTAAGTTCATGTATATTTAGGTAATCGGGTGTGCGGGTTATGATAAGGTGGACTTCAATCATTTGGATTCTTGCACTTCACTTGGTGACCTTAATATTAGAATGTTAGGGTTTGTAATCCAAGTGAGAATATATACATTTTAAGACCTAACCAGGAACGACTGCGAAAAATGCAGCACAAGGTCCTCTGGTAGGAATTGAACCTACGGCCCTGCGATTCCGGTGCAGCGCTCTAACCAACTGAGCTACAGAGGCCAGCTTTTGAGCTTTAACCGTAAGTTCATGTATATTTAGGTAATCTGGTGTGCGGGTTGTGATAAGGTGGACTTCAATAATTTGGATTCTTGGACTTCACTTGTGGAATTAACATTAGAATGTTAGGGTTTGTAATCCAAGTGAGAATATACATTTGTATATTCTCACTTGGATTACAAACTATTCTCATTTGGATTACAAAATATATGTACACAAAATATATACATGTACTATACATTTGTATATTCTCACTTGGATTACAAAATATTATCACTTGGATTACAAACCCTAACATTCTAATATCAATTCCACAAGTGAAGTGCAAGAATCCAAATTATTAATTTCAAATGCCCCGCCAGGGCTAAGGTTCGAGTGGAAATGCCCAACCCCCGGGATGTGCTTTACAGGAAAATGGCTGGGCAAGGGGGATGGGCACACTTGGATTTGGCTGATGCATTAAAAGTCCTGTGCTTATTCCAGACTGCTTGTCAAATAATTACTTGCTAGAAGTAGAAATTTACTCTGACCACTGGATGAAGAAGACATTAAATAAGTACTGGTCAATAAACAGAAATGTATTTTATTTCATAGTATTACAATTTTATTTTTATACTATAAAAATAAAATATAAACATGCAGCATAGAATATGCAAATTCGAGCCAAAATTATTGTTCAATCGGTTTATTTATAGGATTTTATAACAAATAGCAACTATAAAAGTTTGTACCTTGTCTTCACATCGCTTTATTCTGTTAGCCAATGCTTTTAAATTTACATATTTTAGAATCAGTTCCTTTCCTGATAACTGCATTTCTAAATGAAACCATCGTGAGTAGTGAGTGATGAGCAGACCGTTTTACTATAAACAAATTTTAGGAATTGATAACAACTTTGAAAAATATATCGTTGCACATTCGGTCACAGTCGGAAAAATGTTGAACTTCATAGTATGTTGTACCGTCGTTTGCAACTAACGATGAACAGTCGCTCATAAAAACATTCGCGTGATTAGAATCTTCAATGTTTGTCAAGAACAACAACACTTAATTATAATTGTTGTTTCCCATGTGTGCAATAATAAGTAACAAAACTTTGTGTGGTCTGAACGTGTTGGGCTAGAGACCTAGTGGAAACTTTTACAGGCTTTTTAATGAGAATAGAGAATTTTTATCTGCAACTGTTCACCCTTAGTTGCAACCGACGGTATTTGACAGCGTAAAATTGCCTGTGGCTGTGATAACTGATATAAATAAAATACAGTCTGGTTATACTGACTTGAGCATGTCATGACAAACTCTTTATTGGAAAATTGTGAAGAAATAGTCGAATATTGAGGGTCGAATATCAAAGTTCAACTTGTATAGCTTCAGTATCATTGGTACATAGCGTTGTGAAGACAAGCCTTTGCTTACCTTTCGCTTCGGCAGTCTTTTTTTTCCATGCTTCTCTACGCTTTCCCAGGCGAGCTTCTCTTTCCTCAGCAGTCTCCTCGAGCAAACGTTGTCGTCTTCGCTCCTTCCTTTTCGCTAGACGTTCGGCTTTCTTGTCGTTTCCTTGCCGCTCTTCATTTGGCTCCATGCATATCTTTTCAACTGGTATTTGATACCGTAATTGTTTTATTAAACTTTTTATAGAACAAATTGCTTTGAAAGCTGTCAAAGTTTTTTGCAAACGACAAACGTACAAAATACTGTAGTGTATTAAAAGCAAATTATTTTCATGAAGTATCTGTCAGTTGAAGTCGTCATTTGTCATACAACAACAAATTTTAAATTTGACCAATCAGTGTTCGCTATCCATGACAGTCCGCCATATTTTTGAGATCAGTGAGGATAACCACCCACTCAAGGTTCGTTGGTCACGCCCGCGATATTTGATGAACTTTAGACTTGGCTAATGCTTTCGTTTCCCCGGGTGTAAATAGCCGGGGGGGAATTAGTACCCTCGCACGGCGCTTCGCGCTGCCGGCTCGGGGACTATACATTCCTGCAGGAAAGATATATTTTTGTATTGGCAAATGGAAGGAGGCTTAAGCGTGACAAAGTTCCTCTCTAGGAGTGCTCCCACAGAAAATTTTGTAATCTAGGTTCTCTGAGAGGGCATTTCTTGCAATGTGCGGGGACATTCTATAAGACTCTGAAGATCATACACTAATTACAAAATGTCAAGTTATCATTCATTCCATTTTCCAACGGACGTTCGATAATTTGGCAGTTAGGCTATCATTCCAATATTTCATTCAAATTATTCTCATTCAAATGTTATGATTATAAAGTGTCAAGACTAAATTTTAGATCAGTTTTTCTGCTCAATGCCTCATTTTCTTGTTAATTAATAACTTATTACAGCAAATTTACATTGCACATTTTACGTTTTATCACTGCACATTTTACGTTTTATCACTGCACATTTTACGTTTTATCACTGCACAAATTGGTTATCACTGCACACAAAAATTAGGTATGGCTTGTATTGGTTGAATTACCAGAAATATTATTATATGCTGTATATCGAGATTCGAACGCCAAATTTCTTTTAATATATTATATATTATCAGCTAAATTATAAATATGTTGCACGGACCATTAGAAAGAGTTTCAACTGTTTGAACCCTTTCGCCAAAATATCTTGGAAGGGGCGCACGGGAAACAGCAAAAAAATGCCCCAATGATGGAAATTGCCCGGTTGCTATCATGTGTTTATTGACAGTAATAGAAAGTAAATTTTAAAAATCATCTCCGCTATAGAAATGCGCGGATATAAAAACGATACTTAGATAGATAATATATAAGAGACCTTTATAGCTTGACGTTTACGGCAAACGGCAAACCGCTAACGAAGTTTCTAATTTTACAACTCTATTATAACAACTTTTACACCAGTTTTGAAATATATTAAACAATTATTAAACTTGTACTCTTTAGCAATGATTTAATTAAGAAAGCAAATTAGCCACTAGTCAAGTATTCACCAAAGCAGTAAATTAAGATCAGGCGTTTGAAGTTGACGTTTGGCGTATAAATTTTATGCTTGAACTAGGAGGGTTTGTAGTCGTTAAAGCATGAAATTTATGCGCCAGACGTATACTTCAAACACTAAATCTTAATATACTGCATTGGTGAATAGCCTACATGACCAGAATTAATTTGTTCTCTTGAATCATTGTTAAATACCACAAGTTTAATAATTGTTTAATATATTTCAAAACTGGTGTAAAAGCTGTTCGGTAAAATAGAGTTGTAAAATCAAAAACTTTGTTAGCGGTTTGACGTTTGCCGTATAAACGTCAAGCTAAAGGTCTCTATACTTAATATTTGTGACAATTTCTGGGCTTTTATACTCATTAAGATATACTTTGGAAACCTTTCACTCGGATTTGAATTTCATATAACAAATTTCAATCTGTCACACTTTCTCCAACTCAACATTAATAATAATATATTTAGATTAATATCATGAGAAAGGCAATCAGGTGGAACAAATTGCGCGATTTTTTAAGTAGAATTAATACAACGATTAATTGATTGATTCATCCCCAATACCATACACTTATGGGTCGTATGTATGATCGACTAAATTACAATCTCTAAGATCAGATTTCATTCCCATATCTAATTGAAACTATGCCTTTGTAAGGGAGGTTGTATAAAGCTCTTAATCACGTATGTAACTATAGGTTGTATAAAAAAGCAGTTACCGTTAATAACTGTAGTCTGTAGTTAAAACGTAGTTAAAGTTAACGATGCTTTAGGGTTATCATTAACTTCTCAAGCCGTAGTTAAAAATGGCGATTGTATAGGAGGGAACTACATTTTTCAGTAAAACAATAATGAACAGCAATGCTTACCTGGGGTTTTCAATCGCTATCTTCTCTGTGAATGTTCCCTGACAATATAAACTCTTCAAACGCTGTATCGCTTTGATTTTTTGGCGAAAACAAAATATATTTTTGCACGGGAAGATTTTTCGAAGGCGACGTACAGTGGGACCCATTGCACGAAGAAAGATGCAACATACAATTGCCAAACAGTTACACTTTGGTTTAGCCTGGACATCTCAAGTAAAAACGGATGTCTTCGTTGAGTTTTCCTTGTTTTCTTTTTTTATTTTTCACTATTTTGAATAAAATTCCCGCCTATTTGCAAAATGCGACTCCACAATCATGTTAAAAATGCTTCTAAGCGGTCGTTAATCAGTCTTTACTTCGTGTAATTTTACTGTTTAACCACCCCACCCAAGCCCCAGGCAAGTTCACTACCTGATTTATAGTTAATCATCCGACAAACTACGTTTTGTGCAACGCAATTAAGACTTTAAGGAGGCTCCTAAAGTTTCCAATATATGTCGGTGTTTTAAACTAAAGGCTATTTGAATCTAAAAAACTAATTTTTTGCACAACCCATTGTTTCCTCTTATATAAAAGAGTGAATTTAACCCACAATCGCTACTCTTCACGTTACCATGACAACATGACGTCGCCATCTATATGGCCTATATCAACCAAAAATTTATTCCAGAAAATACATTGTTATGAAGTTTTGGATCTTTTTTGAAAGTTACTTGAAAATCGCCAGTGTAGTTTTCGAGGTACTGAATTTCAGCCTTTAAGATTGCATTTTAGCCTTTGAAAAGGCTGAAATTCAGTATCTCAAAAACTACACTGGCGATTTTCAAATAACTTTCAAAAAAGATTCAAAACTTCATAACAATGTATTTTCTGCAATAAAAAAGGTAGGTGGCCGTGGTTATTTGTCCGTTAAGACGCCTTTTTATTTTGATATAGGCCATATAGATGATGACGTCATGTTGTCATGGTAACATGAAGAGTAGTGATTGTGTGTTCAAATTACTTTTTTATATAAGAGGAAACAATGGGTTGTGCAAGAAAATAGTTTTTGAGATTCATTTAGCATTTAGTTTAAAACACTGATATATATTGGAAACTGTAGGCAGCCTCCTTAAGTCGTGTAGTTAAGGAGGCTCCCTACAGTTCCGTGCGGGATGTTCGCGGGACAAGTACGTGAACTATCCCACGCAACTGCATGATCAAAACAAAACAAAAATTGACCATGCTTTTTTTAAAAATAAAGCTATTTCTGAAAGGTTTCTAATGAAAAAAAGCGTTGAATAATACTTCGTTTTGAGTGCCAAATCACTTGCGAGTCTATACAGTAATTCTATATATGATACGAATATCAATAGACCAAAAAATAGCTACGAAACAATATTTTTTAATTTTTTTATACACTGTCAACTGACTCAACTGTAAATCATTTGCAAAATTGCATACAAACGTTTAAAAAGTTTTTTACTTCTCAAGAAAACGTTCACGTTTTTAGTCGTGTTTCTACAAGATTAAAGTGACTATATGTAAACAGAAAAATATTTCAGTTTCATAGCCTAATTGTTCATTTTTAGCAAAAAGTACAAAACCAAACATGAAACAAAAACACACGTCCACCTGTTAATAGGCTGTTACAGCTCATAGATTGAGTAAACGGCAGGATTCAATTAGCTTCAACCTTGTTTTCATCGATTTAATCTTTCACAATATTCCTTGGCTGTCCATAGCACTCAAATAAATCGAAAAGTTGACAAAAACAAAACGTTAAAAACAACATTGCGTCTCGATTTTGCTGAATGAAAACTCGCTCTGCGCCCGCGTACAATCTTTTACTAGTCAGCGACGCTTTTCAATAGGCGAATTTTTCGAGTTACATGAAGCTATTTTCAAACTTTATTTGCATTTTACTCATTAGTTTCATCGGTGACCTATCTTCAAATTTTGAACACGAATTTATTTCGCGGTAAATTTTATAAATTTCAAATTTTAAAAAAATCTGTAGTGTGGAAATTTCGCAATAAATTTCTCGCTTTTAAAAAAATCACACACTACAGAATTTTTTTAAACTTTCACTACAGTCGCAGAGCATCATTCCTTATTGATATATGAAATAAAAAAGATAGGTCACCGACATCGTTTTTGAGATAGCGGCACATTTATGGGTTAAATTGG
>CACRXK020016541.1:0-11288 GCA_902702795.2 Paramuricea clavata | reverse complement strand
TATCAATAAGCTGATATTCTGCGATAATTGGTTGACGACTTCTGGTAATGCTAAGAACCCTGCACTTGGATTGATTCAAGTCCATCCTCCAATCGTTGCACCATGTCACAAGTTTATTTAGGTCATTTTGCAGACTTTCACAGTCAGCTAACTTGTTCACGGGACAGTAACACTTCGTGTCGTCGGCAAACATAGCCACAGATGATTGGGTTGAAATTGAATCAGGAAGATCGTTCACATATACCAGAAACAGTAGGGGTCCTAAAATTGGACCTTGGGGAACTCCAGATAGAACAGGGAGAGTATGGGACGACTCACCGAGAACTGTTACTCTTTGGTAGCGTCCTGAGACGTAGTCTTTGAACCGTAGCAGAAGATCACCTCTTATTCCAAACCTCTGGAGTTTAACTAACAGAAGGTTATGGCTGACCTTATCAAATGCTTTTGCGAAGTCCAGGTAAACCGAGTTGACTTGAATTCAGTTTTCTAACGACTTGTTTATATCATGAAGAACGTGCAGAAGCTGAGAGGTGGTAGACTTGCCTTTGAGAAAACCAAATTGTAGATGGTGAAGTTGACTGGAGACAAGATATATAAGTTGGTTATAGACGCAACGTTCAAAAACTTTAGAGACCAAAGACAAGGAAGATATTGGTCTGTAATTTGATACTTTGTCAGCAGGGCCTTTCTTGGGAATTGGAATTATGTTTGAAAGTTTCCACTCGCACGCTAGTTTACCTATGGACAAGCTTTTGTTGAATAAGACACATAAAGACGAACAAACGCTCGATGCACAGATTTTCAGCAATTTAGCAGGAATTTTGTCCGGTCCAGTCGCTTTTGTTTTCATCAAGAGCTGCAAGAATGTAGTAGACCTCCTCGGATGTTAGCGTGATGTTGGAGATTGCATCCGATTTAGTGATGGAGTCGTCAGTCGAGTTGGAAAGAGTATGTTCATCATTATTACTATGAGAAGGTTGGAAAACGGAGTAGAAATAGCGATTTAGTATATTGGCGATGTCGGCTGGGTTGTTGGCTGTAGAGGTTACTCCATCATGATCAGACCAAGTCATTTTGTTGGGAACGCTCGAGGTCTTACGAACGGACTTAAACACTGACCAAAACTTCTTGCTACTTGACTTCAATAAGGCGGGCACGGATTCAAAAAACTGTTTCCATTTGTTGGTGATGACGTATTTTGTTACTCGTCGTAACTCTATACTTTTCCCAAAGCTTGGAGCACAACCTACGCTTAGCATTTCATCGGAACCAGTTTTTTCGATTGAATAGATGTTTTACTTCACCGTCAAACCATGGGGGAGTGCTACGTCTTTTAAATAACTTTTGTGGAATGTGTTTAGCAGCCGCGCCGAGAAATAAGCCTTTCCATTGTAGCCAGTCAGCATTGATATCGTCAGAGGTGGTGTCAGGGGAAAGATCAAGATGGTTTAGTGTCTCATGCAGAGAATCCCAGTCAGCATGGTGAAAGTCGAATACAGTTCTTTTGTCGAATCCAGTTAAATTATGTAAAATGTCAAAGAACAAAAGATGGTGGTCACTCGAGATGTCCATTGTAGCTGGTGAGATGCACGAAAGGTTGACAATGTTTTCAGGAGTAGTTGTCAAAACAAGGTCTTGAATATTGTTCAATCTGGTTGGCCACGTATTCATTTGGTGTAAAAAGAAATCGAAAGTTAGTTCCTTAAATTCAGCAGATCCAGCAGAGGTGCTTCTTTCTGGCGAAAAGGGAACATGGGTGGAGTTCCAAGTTAAGTCTGGAAAATTGAAATCACCAGTGATAAAAACTTTATCGTAATGTGATGTTGTTTCAAGAAATGACGTGAACAACTCGAGCCATTCGTTAATGTCACAGCTTGGTGGTCGGTAGCAAACATAAACGAGAGCTTTCTTTCAGTTAGCCATTTCGA
The DNA here is from genome assembly GCA_902702795.2 of Paramuricea clavata. NCBI lineage: Eukaryota > Metazoa > Cnidaria > Anthozoa > Malacalcyonacea > Plexauridae > Paramuricea > Paramuricea clavata. The sequence continues at coordinate 9,360 of CACRXK020016541.1, read as the reverse complement.
GTTCTATTGCAATTAACTCAAGACGATCTGACCAGTTTGGACTATTTTTTCCAGCAGTAAGTCTGTTGTAAGAGATGTTGTCACACAAAACTATAAGAACTCCACCACCGCGTTGGTTAACTAACCGATCTTTCCTGATAATATTATAACCGTTTGGAAGTACCTCGTTATCCGTAAAATTTGCATTTAGCCATGTTTCCGTCACCAGAATTAAGTCAAGTTCCTCGGCGTAAACCAAGTCTTGAAAAGATCGTAAGTTACTGGCGTACGTTCCATCTTGTAACTTTCTAGTACTTCGAATACTTTGAGAATTGAAGGAAAGACAGTGAAGGTATTGATTATTGTTAGGGCCAGGGTTAGTAGCAATGTCATTAGATAGAGATATTAGGATAATTGATATGGAAAAGTTCATGGCAACATGGAGTCCACAGAATAATTTCATATCTGACGAGAGAGGTTTGGTGAAGGCTGATCGACGGGAAATATTCAAACGAGAATATTGGTTTGAGTGAGGATTTGACAACAGATGTGACACATGTAGAGTTTTACAGTTGAGGTCGGCGGGAGTAGAATGGGACAAGTCTCTGGAAAAACTTGATAAGTAGAGGTATATATTTAGTATGATCAGTAAATTTCGCGGGGTGAAAATCAATGCAACAAACGCCATAGCTGAACGGCGATGATTATTGTCAGGGGAAATCCCGCAGCTGATGTGAAGATGGTCTCAGATATCAGCGACCAAGGCTAAAGTTCAACAGTTCAACAAGGACGATCTTGCAAGCGAAAAATGATCAATACACATTCGTGAATAAATTCGAAAAACGTTAAATATGGTAATTACCGGGAAATTGCAGTATCGCGAAGAATTGGAGATATAAAGAAGTCACAATATGATATATAGATTTAGGACTTTGACTGTGGACGACAGGCGATCACAGTATCACTTGTACATAGTTGTAGACGTAATGAGAATATACAAAATTTCCAACGGTCAAAATAATAAAATGAGCGTAGTTTAAATGCTGGTGAACCAAAAGAAAGACACCAAAAACTTGACACGATGACAGGAACAGAAAACGTAGTACACAGAGAGAGATTTAAATAAATCCAGTTCACAAAAGACGAGATAATGAGAGAAAACCAAAATTCACGATTTGTAGCGAGACACAACAAAATTGACGAGCAAGACTAAAACTGTGGTCTATGCAGTTTTGTACAGACTTGCTGCACTATTAGACTATTTTGAAAACTTTAATATATACAGTGAAAAGCAATTTAGTACAAACATTGTCATAAGCTTTTATACTGCAGTAAAATATGATAATTTCGATAAAACCTGAAAATTTTCTTTTATTAATGAAAGATAAAATGACGTTGTAAATACAACTTTCAATAAGGGGCAGCAGAAACAGCGAGGCATGCAAGACACGATGCAAGGCAGTGAGGCATGATGCGAGGCAGGGAGGCATGATGTGAGGCAGCAAGGCATGATGCGAGGCAGCTTTAAAGTGCCTATGAAACCCAAAATTTAATGAAAATGAAAAAAATGAGAATGAAAACAATACATTACAGCCTTAGGCGGGTGGAACTTTAGTTAACTTTTCTTCAGGCTGAACCAGTACTCTCTGAATTCTACAGTATATTCTATTGTATATTCTGTATATTCTCCACTAGCACAACTGCCCGCATCCAAAGATGAACAATGCTACCTTGTAAATGTACGCCATTCAAACCAAGATGCCAAATGTGCTACATGTAAGAAAACACTTTGAGTTCGGGAGACGTACAGACAACGACAGAAGGTCCGTATAGAACCGGCATACTGCATAACTGGATAACACGTACATTCTTTTTCTGTCCGAAATTAAGTTACTTCGGCACAATTCCTTGTAACTCGTACATTCATCCATATTGCTCGTCAACAATGAAACTTGAATTCGACTCCACGGTTACTGCAGAAGATAGAAAAAACCTCAATCTCGAGTAAATGTATTGTCAGAGGCAACATTAAGATTTGAATTAATGGTTTGTTTAACACTAGGGTTTTTGTGTGGGATCTTCAATAAAAAAATCTAGAAACTGTTCAAGGCTAGTCAAAAACGTTTAGTCCATATAATGTCCTACAGAATATACAATAGAATATACTGTAGAATTCAGAAAGTACCGGTTCGGCCTGAAGATAAGTTAACTAAAGTTCCACCGCCTAAGGCTGTAATATATTTTTTCATTCTCATTTTTTCGTTTTCATTACATTTTGGGTTTCGTAGGCACTTTAAACGTGTTAGTTGTGATTTTCACCATGACTCACTGCCTCGCATCACGCCTCGCATCGTGCCTTGCACTATAGTTAAACTCTTTCAATAATTGCATACCTTTGCTATTCAGCTCGTCAAATAACAGATTTAATTTGTCAATATCATTCTCTGGTAAGCCTGACTTGGCCGCCATAATTTTGTACTAATCTTATAAACAAATATCTAACCGGACTGACTGTAAAAATGATGAAATATAAGGCCTACCAACTTTTCATTTAAAAAACCAACTTTTCGATACAGGATCTGCCAGTCGTCTCCTTCGTTTCTCTTCTCCCTTCCAGTCTTTCCCCCCGCGCTCTCCTTTTCAGTTTTCCCGCACATATGATTACTGCATTTGCATGTGTCTCACGAATCGTGATATCTCAATTCTCAAATTAATTCAGCTTTAATTGCTTTGCATTTGTTTTAAATTTTCAAGCAATTTCTCGAGCTCCATTTCCAAGGCCTTTAGAGACAACTGGGGATGAGTCAGATTAGAAGATGCAAATCTGCAGATACAAGCGTGAAAATAACACTCTAAATAGTGTGTTGGATTGTGTTTCGAACAAGACTAATACCAAGAAGATATGTTGAAAGGGGCCGAAGTTATATTTGGCGAAAGGTATGGCTTAGTGATGCATTGTTTACATTCTTCGAGTATATTGTATATAGCATGGTATGGCTAGTTTACACATAGTTAATAGAGGACACGGTTTGGAAGGCCGGCAAACTTCAAAGGCTTTCGAGCTAATTAATTTCAGATGTTGGAAAGGTACGTCACGTGACATTTCGGGTGCATCAAATTCAGAAATTACTATAGCGTAGTATTACAGAAATATGATATTGTGCTTGTAAATTTTAAAATAAGGCATTGTTGTTCTTGTTATGGCTTCGACAAGTTCGGCATACGACTCAGAAAGCAAAATTCACCCAATTCTGGGTGCTGGAGACGCAGATACAACGGAAGAGGCGATTTTCATCAAACTATTTAGCTGCTGCAAATCAATGCGGATGAATTAACTGAAGAAATATCGCGTTCAGTTGAAGAAGTAAGTCCTTTAAACTGTGTCCAATTAAACAATATGTAGTGAGATGCCTTAGACTTAATATTTGACTTATATTTGTCGTTTAGATTGAAGGATTAAAGCAATTCCCGTGCGAATATCGACGCAGTATTAAGCACTGGACAAATTCTACAGCTAGTACTGCCAAAGGGAAAATCAAAACCCATGTTATATGACTTATCACGCATATGAGAAGGCACTGTCGATCATTCGAGAGGTAGGGAAAAGGAAAGAATATTTTCATCCATGCAGAGAAGATAAAGTCGTGCTTTTGATGCTGGTGAATATGCCCGAACGGTTGACTTTGCTATTACCAGCAGATATTCTTATTATAAACACTGAAGAAACTGCATGCTTAAATACCAGTAAATATCTTAATACTGTATATATAGACAATATACTGTAACCTAGATATGAAAGTCTTAAATAGTAGGCCCTAAGGCTTATGTCCAATTGTCAATTACATTTACAAGTCCAGATATTGACCAATATACAGTGATTCAATGTCTACTAACATGTGATTTGTTACTTTTGATCATTCTGTCACATCAAAATAGAATGCTATTCCAAGATATTTCATGCCCATCCCACAGTTTCCAAGACGAAGTCTTATAATATATTAGACAAAGGAGATATCAAAGGAAATATCATACAGAGGAAATATCAAATTTTGATATTTCCTCTGTATAGTACAATATTGACCTAAGGGTATTAAACTTAGTTCTTATTCCTCTCGAATGCCAGAAGATTTTACCTATGTGCAAAGGATTATATACCCAGAAATATTTTTTAATGTTTGTATTCTGCTAGTAATTATCAGTGAAATCAGAAGAGTTTGGACCACCCAGCTTATGTTGCTGGGGAGGGGCTGTCAGCCCTGTGGGTACCAAATTCATGACTTAATGATATTGCTAGAATTGCTGAATCGTGCTTTAGAAAGCACACAAGAATTAAGCCAAACCTACTTCTTTACACGTTGGTGGAGTTATTAAGAATGTCCAAGCTCCTCCATTAGCAAAACGTTTGTGGAATGACATTATTGAGCAATGTAATATCATTGCATTATCAAAAGAATGCCAGTACGTCCTTGTGTTTTGAGAATATTGGTAAACTGTATGGCTTTTAAGTTTCAAATTTTGCCATTTGTCATGCTCCAGCCCAAAGAGTGCACACCAAGCAGGCTGGTCATTTCATTGTTTAACTGCCCCCCACTCAATGGGCACTTTTTGCATCTTCTAAAAACTTGGGGGGCCTTGGCCCCCTGGTTCCCATGCCCCTGGTTGACAGCCAATTTCAGATGTGAATAGTGTACTTATTCACTACCGGTACGTCAGTGTGCTCCGATTCTAGCCGTTGTTGTCTCTCAAACCATGATAACTCAAAGTTGAGCCTACCAATGTCTTGTCTATTTGAAGTGAAACAAACTTTTGTGTAATAGTGATTTACTGTATATATTAGTATAAATTTTTACAAATTATTCAACTAAGGTAATATATTGTTCTAATCTTATTGTTCACCTATTCATTTATAATCTGTTTTAATAATTATTTTATAACATATGTACAAATTATTGCATATTACTCTTTTGAAGCAGTGCTGTCATTAAGTTTACAAGTAGGTGGCCAAAAAAATATTGAACATTGAAGGCACAAGACTCCTAGAGGGGTCTGGGTTGGAAATGCCATTCCCTGCATTTGGGAAGGTATTTTACACATTCCGTGCATTTCAGAAGGTATTTTACAGAGTTCTTAAGATTACAAAACATCCTATCAAAGCCTGACCTGTTTGAAATAATTTAATCTTTTGTTTTAATTTTGATGTTCTGATAGAGGAAGTAAAAGGTTTGTTTATTGCTTCACAGTTTTGTTTATATGAACTTTGTTCAGACAGAAGTAGGGAAGCTACAAGGCCCTTAATGACAGCTCTGGGTACAAAAACCCCACAAAAGTTCTCACTAGATTACTTCTGTTTTATGTTACGGCAAGGCCTTTTCTAATCCACGATACCATTTACTCCTCTGACCAGTGTGACAACCAGCAATGTTACCTGGCTCCAATTGTCGATGTAGAGAGGTATGCTTTTCTGGGGTAAATTAAAGGTAGGAATAGCACTAGCTACAAGCCTTTTGCAGGTGGGAACTAAAGCAGAACATAAAATATCTGATTATATATACAGTAAGTTGATTTAATTTATACAAGTATTGTTAAGATAGTAATTATAATAAAATTCACAGCAAACACGATTTATAATAACTGTAAATGGGGCTTTCATATACTATGACATGGCCAAACAAAAATCCTGTTACTTTATTATGCCAGTTTCTTGCTATTAAAATAGCCTTTGAATACTGTATAATACTTTGTTTACTGTATACGAAAATGTTTCTACTGTCCTCAGTGACAGTGTCCTGAATAATATGTATACCTTCATTTTATGAACACAAGGATTAACTGTTATATAAATATGACCTAATGACTGAAACGCACTTTTATGCAAATCATTAATATTTAATATATTTTTCCTGCTCTATGACCATATGGTTAATACAAATTTGATCATTTGATACATGAAATATATACAGTACTTCTGCTAAGTTGTAACTTCCAAGCGTTCATACTGAAATATCAATACCTCTACCAGAGAAAGAAAATAACTTACATGTTTCGGCTGGGTCTTTTCAAAGTGTCTTTCACAAACGTGAAGTGTTTGTTGACACAGGAAAAAATGAAACATCCCAAGTTGGCATGTCATTGGTAATTTAATGGGGAAAATATCCAATGTTGGTATTTCGTTGGCAATTTTCAATATTTCCAATGATGTTCCAAGAAAATACAAACATGGGTTGACCAATGTTGGAATGTTATTGGAAGATTTGCTAAATAACGCTGCCAAACGTGGAAACTCATTGGTATATTGTTGGATAATTAACCATTGTATTTTCCAACATTGGAATATTTTTGGTATGCTTAAGCTATTAAAACCAATAATATACCAACAAAATACCAATCTACAAGAATGAAACATACCAAACTTGGAAACTCATTGGTATAATGTTGGATAATTAACCATTGTATTTTCCAACATTGGAATATTTTTGGTATGCTTAAGCTATTAAAACCAATAATATACCAACCAAATACCAATCTACAAGAATGCAACATACCAAACTTGGAAACTCATTGGTATAATGTTGGATAATTAACCATTGTATTTTCCAACATTGGAATATTTTTGGTATGCTGATGCTATTAAAACCAATAATATACCAACCAAATACCAATCTTTGGTATATTGTTAGATAATTAACCATTTTTCAATCACTGAAACATTTATATTGGAATGCCAAAATTACTCATGTTTACACAAAGCAGACATTTCTCGTTTATCTTCTCTTCAGGCAGTTGTACAACATCCTAGCTCACCAATACTCTGATGAGATTATTAAGGTTTTCATAGGTCTTGCCAGCGAGAAAACTGGACAACCCAGGTACCCTTTACAATACCCAGGATACTGACAAACATTATTTGTTGATTCCGAGTCCCTTCTGGTTCCCATAGCCTATCAGGTCGCTGGCGAAAGAAGCAGCCAGAAACGTCCTGTCTTCTCATTCGAAAGGATAAAACTCTGGCCCTCCAGACTGTATCTTCATTATCTCCTCTAACAAGAATCATATCATTAATGCATGGGAAGTACGGAACAACAACAGTTCCAGGTCGAACAGGGAAAATTCGTCTCATGTAGTCAACAATTAGGAATGTTGGCTGCCCATTAGTAGGGTCAGCTTTTGCGACCATAATTTTACGACTGATATTCTCTGCGGGAACAACAATTGTGTTTTCACTAGTCTGAACCAGTCTTCCACTGTCATTATTGCCGACCACTTCTTTAAATACGCTACAATACAGGAAATGTTTACTTTGTCCTGCAACAAGAACTGTAAATATTTTCTGTATTTGTACAGAAACTTCACCACCCTGACTGGCAACAACAATTGCTTCTTCTCTAACTCTGTATAGTAGACCATTAAATCCATGATTGGGTTTCCAGATACTTCTGTAACTAGTTGCACCATCAATAACATCATTATTACGGACATCGCTCATTACTGCAATTTCATGTTGTATTTGATACGACAATACAAAGCGATGTGGACCACCAACTAAAATCCCTATAGAACTTTTCTCTTGAACCACTTGGCTTGCTTTATACAATTTCCGTGCCTGATCAATAGATTTTGCCCACAACTATATCAAGAGAAATCCAAATTTTGGTATACAGTGCTAGATCTTTCATTTCATATTGGGCGAGATATAAATGTTTTTAACCAAAGTTCTGTTTGAAAATTGGCGAAAAAATCAACTAAAACGGCTTATTAAATGTATTTGAAGACATTTGGTATTTTTTCGGGAGTATTGTAAATTTTAAAGAAGTTAGCTTCAATCTTGTATTATTTTATGGTTTACATAAAATATTTTGACCTTTGGGCCTTGTGGGAAATGAAAAATTCGAATGCCAAAGTTCGAATTCAAGCAACAAATCTGGAACGTCCCGCATGAGCAGCAGCCTAGGAATTTGACACAGCTCCGCCAAGCAGTTATCTTAACGTGCCAAAGTTTAGATGTACAAATGATACAAAGCGCTTTTTCTGGCATGGTTAACGGCAGAGCACGATGTTATATAGGTGTAAACATTATTTATCGTGCGTTGTGTTGACAAGAACAGCATTAAATTAAATGTTAATTTGATAGGCCGATTTAATGTAATTTTAAGCATTTTCAAAATTGCTTCTCCAAATGAAACTGTAGTATTTCATTCAGTTTGCTCAAATATCTTCAAGTCATATATCAAAATTTAAGTTAGGCCTTTCTGAATTCGGTGAAGTCTATTTGATTGAAACTCCTTGTCCAGTTTTAACGGTATAACAAATCAAACATCGATACTTTTTTTTGAGACACCCGCGGTATACAGTACACACACACACACACACACACACACACATGCACACACACACACAAAGTTGCACTGCCGCGTTATTTTATTGCAAGTGCTTACTAAATCTTCATTCACACTATCTTCGTTAGGGGTTTGGCTTTCTCTTTCTTTGATTACTTTCAGTGATTCACGACGGGACTCAGACGCAGCAAAGGTGCATTCTATGTTCTTGCAATTGCTTGGGTTCCTTGTGTATCTCTTGACTGCACGTTCCTTGGTCCAACAAGAATAGTTGTCAAGGCCACTGAAATTTTTTATATCATCCTTGAAGTGAAGTAGATTGTGAAGAATAATAGGACATGCCGATGGCCCTCGGTTCTCTTCCAAAAGGACACCATAACGCACAGCCATCTCATGGAATGTCTGAGCATCATCTTCAGTCCATCCATTTCTAGCATGGTTCTGTATAAATTCAACAATGCGAGCCAGACAAGACCACTGTTCCTTGAGACTTATTGTAGTAAAGAGACCGTTAAATACTACTTCTGACGCAGGGAATGCAAATTTAGAGAATTCTTCAGCTAGAGGCAGAATAAAAATTAACGCTCAGAAGTGTACCATACAAAATGAAGAACTAACATTCTATACATGTCTGTCGATTATTTAACAATTATTTGCCGAAGGCGAGGTAATGATCGGTGAGTAAAAACCGAGACTAAGTCGAGCTTTTTATTCACGATAATCACCGAGTCTGAGGTTTAGTATAAATTGTTTTAGTATAAATTAACAGGTGATTGTTTTGGAAAACAATACAAAATATATACATTTATTCGTCACTTTATTACACAAAACGGCTTGCCACCATTCTTAAAAGTGCTTGAATGATTATCGCGTTATAATCACCTCATGCGCAACCAATCAGCGTGGAGACTTTTCAATAATCACCTATGTAGTTATACTGTGTTATACTGTATACAAAAGTGAATGTCTTCTTTTATTTTATAAGGCAAATGCTGAAGATAGACGTTATGTTACGATCAGGTAAAAATATACATAAACTGTATAGTAA
>CACRXK020016539.1:0-11288 GCA_902702795.2 Paramuricea clavata | reverse complement strand
TATATATATATATATATATATATATATATATATATATATATATATATATATATATATATATATATATATATATATATACAACATATACTCAAGTTTGTCTTCTTGACACTACGACAGGAAACGGAAGCAATTAGTAATCTGAAAAAGAAAGTTGCTGGTCTGGAAAACGAAAACGCAGAATTAAATGCGGTGAGTATGAAAGGAGTATTTTCTTAATTATTTATATATATATATATATATATATATATATATATATATATATATATATATATATATATATATATATATATATATATATACAAAAAACAATACAAGTTATCTCTTATATATATATTCGGAGGTCGCAGGTTCAAGACCCAGCAGCGGCAGACAACATCTTTCTGCTTGCGCTGGGTATGGAAATTATATAATACACACACTAGAACATTTTCATCTTTATATATATATATATATATATATATATATATATATATATATATATATATATATATATATATATATATATATATATATATTAAGATGAAAATGTTCTAGTGTGTGTATTATATAATTTCCATACCCATGCGCAAGCAGAAAGATGTTGTCTGCCGCGGCTGGGTCTTGAACCCGCGACCTTCGAATTACTAGATCGACGCTCTACCAACTGAGCTACACAGTCGGACGGATTTAAGACTGGAAATTATGAGATTATGAAATAATGAAATAATTATGAAATAATAATGCTTGCGCTGGGTATGGAAATTATATAATACACACTCTAGAACATTTTCATCTTAACATATTACAGAGTGTACAATAACAATTAACATAACACTTGCAGAACTAGTATTGTTCGATGCTGAATTAATATAAACATGCAAATAGCGTTCAAAGTGTTGAAAAACATGCAAATAGCGATCAAAACAACGGCTTTGACAACCCGGGATTAGCAACTGCTTATTTCTGTTGCGATATTTTTTATTTCTGTTTGGAAACTTATTGCTCAAAACGAGCCATCAAATTCATGAAAAAATTAAAACGAATTTCAATTGCGTGTTGAAAATAAGAGAGGGACTCACAACGTTGCTACATGGTTGTAAAGCAAAAAAAAATTTCTACCGTACCGGGTTCGAACCGGTGACCTAAGGAATACTGATTTGGTAATAACTACAGTCCTTTGCTCTACCAACTGAGCTAACGGTGGGTTTTAAAAGCTAACTTCTATTTCATACTTTTATGCATGCAAACTATGAGAAACCTCTTGTCGTTTTATTACAAATTTTGTCGGAAACTAGTTATAAAGCTAATTGGTTGCCTGCCACATTTGGCCCAGGCTTGCCCGCGTTAATTGGTCGCGCTACCTGTCACGTTTGGCCCAGGCCTGCCCGCGTTAATTGGTCGCGCTACCTGGTGTCATAGATTTTGCAAGTCATTATAAATTCCGCCAGAGTGTTAGCTGAACAAAGTGACGTCATAGACTTTGCATACTAATTAATTTCGACACCTAAGTTTGCATACTAATTACTTCCGCCGCCAGAGGGGGGGGGGGGGGTTACTACTGGCGAGGACGATCTGTGAACAAGGCTTAGTAATGTAATATAATGTAATGTAATTTGATTGTTTCTGAAAAAACTGAAAAACTAAAAAAAAAACAGGTCGGCCAAGCCACTCCCATTATAACCCATTATAATAACCTGATTCTTTTTGTGTTTTTTTAGAGACTCTCTGTTGTGATAGCAGCGCCCGCACCAGCCGGTAAGTAATATACAATTACTTTATGCTTTCCGTGTTTGGATGGCCTGATCCAAACACGCGGGAATGTTGCGAGAGTTAAGAAAAGCGAGCGAAATCACGAGCCGAAGGCGAGTGATTTTGCCCGCTTTTCTTAACTCGAGCAACATTCCCAAGTGTTTGGATCAGTCCATCCAAACACGGAAACCATAAAGTAATTGTTTTATAAAATAACAACAACACGATAGTCTTCCATGTTTGGATGGCCTGATCCAAACACGGCTTTTGACCAATCAGAACACGCGTTATATACATGTTATTTTATAATCTTACGTCAACATTCAAGCATCATCTCTTAGTTGTGATAACTACTTTTATGATTTATAATTGATTGACTTGAAATTCGTGACAAACCCACGGCCCAGTTGAGCTGTGTGAGAAATCACGCTGCCTATAGAAGAAAATCGTGAAAGCCGATTTACACTACACAACTTTTGCCTAAAACCGTCGCGTGCAACCTGCTTATATGCATATATGCACACAACTCACCTACGTTGTCGAATAAATCTGCGGCCTATTTGAGCTGCGTGAGAAGTCATGTCACGTTTTGTGTGGTGTAATTCATTTCGCATCTATAATAATCTAATATACCTTAATTAATTCAAAAAAGAATTAATTAAATACAGTGTTTAATCGACGTTCATTTTACCACATGACTACAACTTTGATTATTGAAAATCTAATATTTACGTACCTCAGTTTACATAAAGTGCTACTTACACTTTCAGATATCTCTTTTACTTATTTAATTTGCTGCTTTTGCATTGTGCATTTGATAAAACACAGCATCCAGGTCAATAACCCATAAGTAGTCTTTTTGAGTAAAACAAAGAAATAAATCACAAAGAAATAAATCTGTTTAATAATTGAATAATTGTTAATATGCACATGTTATAACGAAACAAAAAACAGCGAAAGTACTTTTAAAACAATTTGTATTTCAGCTTTAAATATTTTTTTTTTTTATCAGGAATAGCTTTAAAGAATATCTGTACACTACACACTGTTAAATAAAACTTTGTGACTTTCTTTGAGTTTGGCAAAACCGCAGCTTCGTTTAGTGCAAAAATTTGCTCGTCTGCAAACGGGAACAAAACCTGAAGACATTTTGTTTTTGTCCGGAAGTGCAAGGAAATCTGGAGTTGACCAACCAATCAAATTGCGCGAAAAGCACTATGCATCTCCTCAGTATATACAGCTATTTCAATTAAGGTTTTCCACGAGCAAAGCGGAAAAGTCGAATACGAGCGCGAAAGGCTGCTGGGAATCGCTATGAAAATTCATTATTTTTTTAGGAATTTCCAGCAACCTTTCGTGCTCGTATTCGACTTTTCCGCTTTGCTCGTAGACAACCTTAATTGGGATAGCTGTAAATACGTCTATCATCTTTGTTCTAACCACTATACAAGTATCCAGTACAAACCATCTGTTCGACTGTTCTACGTTCCTTCAAACTTGCTCCGAATTTAGCTCGAATTAGCTTCATTTTAATATGGTCTGTACTGTTTGTTGTGAGAGCTCATGATACACTGGAAAGACCCAACTGAAAATGAAACTGAACTCAAGTTAAAAATTACATGACTTATTGTAAAGAAACTGATTTAATATATTTACTTGTTCTTTTGATAATATAGTGGATCAAGCTAAATTGACTGAATTTATGGAGAAAGGGACTTCACTGGACACAAAGGTTTGTTTTCATCTATTCTGCCTTACTACTGTTTATACGGCTAACTATTGTATTGTGACTTATACGGCTAACTATTGTATTGTAACTCATGTACTGTGCCTTACTACTGTTTATACGGCTAAGGTGAAATACAAAATACTATACTCAAATATAGTGATATAATTAACCTCTCCAGTACCTCCACACAGAAATCATGACGCGGGTAATCCCAATTGAAATGGCTCCTGCAAAGGCTATATATAGTGCTACAATTTGTTAAAGTACAGACACATGGTGCAGTTACTGTATCATCCCGTATCCTGTCGTTATTTTGTTATATTAGGGACTTTAAGCTTCACGTTTGCGGGAACGGCAAACGGCAAGACCAACTTTTCTCAGCATAATTTGCGTTCGATTTCTGCATGTCATCTTTTCTTTCATATGACATAGGAATAGTTTAGCACTCTAGTTATAAGCCAACAAGCCCATTTACATTTTATTGCTTTGTAGCATAAACTTTTCCTTTGCCTAATGTTTGTCGTTTGTCGTTGAACGCAAAGCTTAAGCACTCTATTAATAAAACAAGCGAACAAACCATAGCGGGATAGGGGAATTTTCCGTCGTTACGCGAGCACTCGACTATAGAGCTTAAAGGAATTATCGACTACATGGGAACCAGTTCGTGCATGGAACACTGCAGTAAATAGGGCAGGAATCTGTTTAATATTTGGGTTTTTTCAGCTTGAGCTAGAGACGATACTACGACACAAAACGGAGGCAATTAGTAACCTGGAAAAGAAAGTTGCTGGTCTGGAAAAAGAAAACGCAGAATTAAAAGCGGTGAGTATGGAAGAATGAAAAAATGAAAGGAGTATTTTCTTAATTATTCATGCTGTGTATGAAACAGTACAGAACGTAACGCAGTAAATATAGTCTCAAAATTGTGTGCGGCGAAACAATATATTTGACCAATTCAAAAATAAAATGGCAGACAAAATTATAAAAAAACAAATTGTTCAATGGTTCAGGGCACATTCGATTTGTACTCTGCCATTTTCGATAGCGGTTTGCTATAAGTCAGTTACAGAAGTTGGGCAAATACATAAGTTTATACCCGGTATATATATATATATATATATATATATATATATATATATATATATATATATATATATATATATATATATATATATATATGAAAAAGTTTTGGTTGCCATGCCTGGATATATTATGTGCTTGGTGTTGGTAGTGATTTCTTCAGGCATCAGTTAATAAATGCTTTTCAGGTTATCCATTTTCGATTCATATAATTGTCTAATAGCTAAGCTCAGGCTAATTAATAACTTTCGGGAAGGATATATTGGCCTGGACACCGCAACTCTTATCATATATTCATCCGGTTTTCAAGTTGTTGCCTCTTCGCTTGCTTATTTCCCCTCTCTGGGTTTTTCTATGTATCTTCGTTTCTTCATGGTTTTCTTCATGGTTTTCGGTAAAATCGTCAATTCTGCGTATGTGTATAACTAACACATATCCACTATAATAATAATAATAATAATAATAATAATAATAATAATAATAATAATAACACTTTATTTAACGAGGATTTACAGATAAAGCTACAGTACAGCTTGTTTCCAATCTGGTCCTCTTAAGTTCTAGAAATATATTACATCACGTGATTACAATACTCATGCAGTTAACATTCTTTAGAAACGTAGGATATACAGTCACGGATGCGTCACAAACACACAACATACACAGATACATTCCAATCACACTACATTAACAGTCTATAACTATCAACAGTATTAAAGTTTTTATATTAATATAATCTTTTTGTGTTCAATTCAGTCATGTTAGCCAGTTTGTTCTTAAGGTGTTCTTTACAGAACGATCTAAACCTGCGTGTTGTGGTAAGTTTTTTTCCCACGTCTGGAAATAATAATATCATATAATATAATATTTATCATTTATAGACCCGGAGCGAGGGGGATTCGGCGTAATATTTCCCGAGGTGATGATATTTTCCGAGGGGCTTTGCCCCGAGGAAAATATCATCACTGAGGGAAATATCGCCGAATCCCCCGAGCGGTGGGTCTATAAATGATATATTATACCGAAAGTTAAAGTACTCACTAAGTTCAGAATAAACTTAAATAAAACTTGCTGAATCTTATAAAATACGCCAATATATTAATACAATTTTTAATTTCTTATGTATACCTGAGTTTTTAACGTTTCCTCTTTAAAATATTTGAGCATGTATCCTTTGGATCATTAAAGGTAACATACAGTACGTCTTGAAAATGTTTTGGTAAGTCAAATATTCTGTACGAAAATACGAAATCACAAACAACAGCTCGCGAACGCCATATTTTTTTAGACCGTGGTGTCCACGCGTCACGCGTGAGCGTGGGATACTATAATATCCCACGGTGGATCTGCCGTGGGATATTATAGTATCCCACGCTGGATTGCGAAATCATTAATTTGAGTAAAATGCCGTAAAAAATCACATTATCACGTGGTACAAATGCTGTTTTTTCATTGGACAATTTGAATTTGAGGTATAATATAATATAATATAATATAATATAATATAATATAATATAATATAATATAATATAATATAATATAATATAGAGTAACAAGTAAAAAGAGGCGTAAGAGGAAACAAACATATATCCGACATGACCACAGAACGTTTAGTTTTGCTGCGTGTATCCGTGTTAACGTTGCAGCTACCTGAGTTGTCACATTTTCTGTGGTTTATAGTGGGTATATATAACAGTTTAATAAAAGGAGAATCTGTTGTATGTTACGCATCACTAATGATCAATCAGTTTGTATCTGCGAAGCAGATATATGTACTATTTACAACATGAGCGGCCGTGTTGTATCGGGAAAATACGAGAAACAGCTATGCAAAGATTAAACAAGTGAAAGTGAAATCAGTGAAAGATCAAACAAGTTTTGGAAAATATATCTGTCATATCCGAGATCGATTTCATAACACTACTCATACTATTTCGGCCCAAAAACTACAAGGTAAAGGTAATCACGCTTTCTCAATTTTATTTTAAAAATACATGGATGTTTCGGTCCCTACAAGGGTTAACATAAATAAATCCAAGCTCCTAACAAAACAAGTTTTGGCGTAGGTTAAACAAGTTGTACATTTCTTAATTATAATACATGGTAATATTCTTAATCCTTTCAAACTTCAGGCAAGGATGAAAATGATGATGCTTCCGAAAAATGTTTTGCAGGAATTATAGCTAATGTTAGCAATTCTGCTGGGCATTTCAGTCGTGATTTTAATATTGCTTATTTCATTTATCAAAATCGTGGATTCAAATCATCAAAGACCAAACCGCAGAGCAACAGCAAGGACAGCAATAATTCAAAAGATATTTATGAAAATCCTGCCAATATATAACCAGCGTGGCGGCACTTTTATAAGTAGAGCCTGCCCGAAAGCCCTAATCAAATTGATAACCCTCGGCAGCCAGCCGCCGACAATTGTGATTGGCTGAATTTGCGTTGACGACAGTTTCATTGACATGTTAAGATAATTTATTCAAATATTTAAAAATAAATACAGCAAAAACGCTGAGGACTAGGTCCCTCACGCTGAGGACAAGGTTCCACACGCTGAGGACAAGGTTCTTCACGCTGAGGACAAGGTTCCTCAAGCTGAGTACAAGGTTCCCCACACTGAGGACAACCTCCCTCACGCTGAAGACAACGTTCTTCACGCTGAGGACAACGTTCTTCACGCTAAGGACAAGGCCACTCTCGCTGGGATAAGATTCCTCACGCTGACGACAAAGTCGTCACGCTGAGGAAAAGGTTTCTCACGCTGACGACAACGTTCCTCACGCTTATAACAAAGTTCCTCTCGCTAACGACAAGGTTCCTCAGCCTGACGACGAGGATCCTCACGCTAAAAACAAGGTTCTTCAGCCTGAGGACAAGGTTCCTCAAGCTGAGTACAAGGTTCCTCACGCTGAAGACAACGTTGCTCACGCTGAGGACAACGTTCCTGACGCTGAAGACAACGTACCTCACGCTGAGGACAGCGTACCACACGCTGAGGACAGCGTTCCTCACGCTGAGCACAAGGTTTCCCTTGCTTAGGACAACGTTCCTCACGCTGACGACAAGGTTCTCACGCTGAGGACAACGTTACTCACGCTGAGGACAACGTTCCTCACGCTGAGGACAACGTACCTCACGCGGAGGACAACGTACCACACGCTGAGGACAACGTTCCTCACGCTGAGCACAAGGTTTCTCTTGCTTAGGACAACGTTCCTCACGCTGACGACAAGGTTCCTCACGCTGAGGACAACGTTCCTCACGCTTTGGACAAGGTTCCTCACGCTGAGGACAAGGTACCTCACGCTGAGGACAAGGTTTCTCACGCTGAGGACACAAGGTTCCTCAAGCTGAGTACAAGGTTCCTCACGCTGAGGACAACGTCCCACACGCTGAGGACAACGTTCCTCACGCTAAGGACAAGGCCACTCTCGCTGGGATAAGGTTCCTCACGCTGACGGCAAAGTCCTCACGCTGAGGAAAAGATTCCTCACCCTGAGGATAAGGTTCGTCGCTCAGAGGGCAAGGTTCCTCAAGCTGAGGACAAGGTACCTCACGCTGAGGACAAGGTTCGTCGCGCTGAGGACAAGGTTCCTCAAGCTGAGGACAACGTTCCTCACCCTGAGGACAACGTTCCTCACGCTGAGGTCAACGTTCCTCCCGCTGAGGACAATGTTCCTCACGCTGATGTCAAGGTTCCTCGCGCTGAGGACAAGGTTCCTCACGTTGAGGACAAGGTTCCTCACGCTGAGGACAAGGTTCCTCCCGCTGAGGACAATGTTCCTCAAGCTGAGAACAACGTTCCTCACGCTGAGGACAACGATTCTCACGCTGAGGTCTAGGATCCCACGGTGAGGACAAGGTTCCTCAAGCTGAGTACAAGGTTCCTTACGCTGAGGACAACGTCCCTGACGCTGAGGGCAAGATTCCTCACGCTGAGGACAAGATTGCTTCGCTGAGAACAAGGTTCCTCACGCTAAAGACAATGTCCCTCACCATGAGGACAACATTCCTCACGCTTTGGACAAGGTTCCTCACGCTGAGGACAAGGTTCGCCACGCTGAGGAGAAGGTTCCTCTAGCTGAGGACAAGGTTTCTCACGCTGAGGACAAGGTTCGTCGCGCTGAGGACAAGGTTCCTGAAGCTTAGGACAAGGTTCCTCAGCCTGAGGACGACGTTCCTCAGCCTAAGGAAGACGCTCCTTACGCTGAGGTCAAGGTTCCTCGCGGTGAGGACAAAGTTCCTCGCGCTGAGGACAAAGTTCCTCACGCTGAGGACAAGGTTCCTAACGCTGAGGACAAGGGTCCTCACGCTGAGGACAAGGTTCCTCGCGCTGAAGACAAGGTTCCTCACGCTGACGACAAGGTTGGTCACGCTGAGGAAAAGGTTCCTGACGCTGAGGACAAGGTTCCTCATGCTGAGGACAAGGTTTCTCACGCTGAGGACAAGGTCCTCAAGCTTCCTGAGGACAAGGTTCCTCACGCAGAGGACAACGTCCCTCACGCTGAGGCAACGTTCCTCACGCTAAGGACAAGGCCACTCTCCCTGGGATAAAGTTCCTCACGCGGACGACAAAGTCGTCAGGCTGAGGAAAAGGTTTCTCACGCTGAGGACAACGTTCCTCACGCTGAGGACAACGTTCCTCACGCTGACGACAACGTTCCTCACGCTAAGGACAAGGCCACTCTCGCTGGGATAAGGTTCCTCACGCTGACGGCAAAGTCCTCACTCTGAGGAAAAGATTCCTCACCCTGAGGACAAGGTTCGTCGCTCAGAGGGCAAGGTTCCTCAAGCTGAGGACAAGGTACCTCACGCTGAGGACAAGGTTCGTCGAGCTGAGGACAAGGTTCCTCAAGCTGAGGACAACGTTCCTCACCCTGAGGACAACGTTCCTCACGCCGAGGTCAACGTTCCTCCCGCTGAGGACAATGTTCCTCACGCTGATGTCAAGGTTCCTCGCGCTGAGGACAGGGTTCCTCACGTTGAGGACAAGGTTCCTCACGCTGAGGACAAGGTTCCTCCCGCTGAGGACAATGTTCCTCAAGCTGAGAACAACGTTCCTCACGCTGAGGACAACGTTTCTCACGCTGAGGTCTATGATCTCACGGTGAGGACAAGGTTTCTCAAGCTGAGTACAAGGTTCCTTACGCTGAGGACAACGTCCCTGACGCTGAGGACAAGATTCCTCACGCTGAGGACAAGATTGCTCTCGCTGAGAACAAGGTTCCTCACGCTAAAGACAATGTCCCTCACCCTGAGGACAACATTCCTCACGCTTTGGACAAGGTTCCTCACGCTGAGGACAAGGTTCGCCACGCTGAGGAGAAGGTTCCTCTAGCTGAGGACAAGGTTTCTCCCTCTGAGGACAAGGTTCCTCAAGCTTAGGACAAGGTTCCTCAGCCTGAGGACGACGTTCCTCAGCCTAAGGAAGACGTTCCTTACGCTGAGGTCAAGGTTCCTCGCGCTGAGGACAAAGTTCCTCACGCTGAGGACAAGGTTCCTAACGCTGAGGACAAGGTTCCTCACGCTGAGGACAAGGTTCCTCGCGCTGAAGACAAGGTTCCTCACGCTGACGACAAGGTTGCTCACGCTGAGGACAAGGTTCCTCATGCTGAGGACAAGGTTCCTCACGCTGAGTACAACGTTCCTCACGCTGAGGGCAACGTTCCTCAAGCTGAGGACAACGTCTCTCACGATGAGGACAACGTTCCTCACGCTTTGGACAAGGTTCCTCATGCTTTGGACAAGGTTCCTCACGCTGAGGACAAGGTTCCTCACGCTGAGTACAACGTTCCTCAAGCTGAGGACAACGTCTCTCACGCTGAGGACAACGTTCCTCACGCTGAGGTCAAGGTTCCCACGCTGAGGACAGGTTCCTCTCGCTGAGGAAAACGTTCCTCACGCAAAGGACAACGTTCTTCTCGCTGAGGACAAGGTTCCTCACGCTGACAACGAGGATCCTCACGCAGAAAACAAGGTTCTTCAGTCTGAGGACAATGTTCCCACGCTGAGGACAAGGTTCCTCACGCTGAGTACAACGTTCCTCACGCTGAGGACAACGTTCCTCAAGCTGAGGACAACGTCTCTCACGATGAGGACAACGTTCCTCACGCTGAGGTCAAGGTTCCCACGCTGAGGACAAGGTTCCTCACGCTCCCGACAACGTTCCTCACGCTTACGACGTGGATCCTCACGCTGAAAACAAGGTTCTTCAATCCGAGGACAAGGTTCCTCGCGCTGAGGACAACGTTCCTCACGCTGAGGACAACGTTCCTCAAGCTGAGGACAACGTCTCTCACGATGAGGACAACGTTCCTCACGCTGAGGTCAAGGTTCCCACGCTGAGGACAAGGTTCCTCACGCTCCCGACAACGTTCCTCACGCTTACGACGTGGATCCTCACGCTGAAAACAAGGTTCTTCAATCCGAGGACAAGGTTCCTCGCGCTGAGGACAACGTTCCTCACGCTGAGGACAACGTTCCTCAAGCTGAGGACAACGTCTCTCACGATGAGGACAACGTTCCTCACGCTGAGGTCAAGGTTCCCACGCTGAGGACAAGGTTCCTCACGCTCCCGACAACGTTCCTCACGCTTACGACGTGGATCCTCACGCTGAAAACAAGGTTCTTCAATCCGAGGACAAGGTTCCTCGCGCTGAGGACAACGTTCCTCACGCTGAGGACAACGTTCCTCAAGCTGAGGACAACGTCTCTCACGATGAGGACAACGTTCCTCACGCTGAGG
>CACRXK020016538.1:0-11289 GCA_902702795.2 Paramuricea clavata | reverse complement strand
AACTTAATGGGTTACTATCTGAAATGCAGAAAATGTGAGTTAATTGGAACTTGCAATGAGAAATTATATAATAAACCACATGTGCGCGGTGGTTACTTCAGGATGCTGAGTAGTCGCAATTTAGTTTGCCAAGGCGACTATTTGTTATGATCACAAAGGCGGGCTAAATTACTATTTAAGCAATAGTACAATGGGTCATTCCAGAAAAGTTAAGTCCCCTACCCCAGTCGGGGTGTCCTAATACACTAACTATTATTAGAAACAATTTTTTTGTTCCCTCCCCCTAAGGACAGCAGAAATTTCCTCTGTGGGGGAAGTGTGGATCTTTTCTGGAATGACCCAATGATGAAGGTTTATTAATTTTTTACAATTTTTAGTATAAGCAATTTACTCACAATCTGATGGGAATGCTGTTTTCATTAAGTTGGTTGGTTCTATAAGCCAATACAGCTTAAATGGAGGAATTTTGTTCCCAACTGATGAATCAGCGCATTTGTTTATATTTCCAAGCTAAGCCAATCAGAATACGTAAAACTCCTTCATCACATGAAATTTATCAACATGCATATGGGTTCACTTGAAAGCTTTGCTGCAAGTGGATTTTTTATTTTTCTGTTTGAAATTTAGACATGTTGACTTGTTCTTCAAAGACTTCTCTTGAAACTTCTCGTGCAGACTTTTTATTTATTGCATTGATGCGAAGATATGGGTCTTCAAACTTTGCCATGCGCAAGCTTAAAATAACTTAATGCCAGTCCTGGAATTTGTGGGCTCCGGATGAATTAGCTTGTTAAAAGTCTTTCTAATTGAATTTTAAAACTTTTATTTTTTAAAAAATACTTTTATTTTCATATTTTTTTACCTTTAACTTATTAATATCCTGTGTAACAAGTAAACAGGACATTCCGGACCAGAATAAGTTCATGATGTCCATAGCATAGCTCATAGTACATGGCAATCAACATGACTGATAGAAATACAGGCAATTTGTTTTTAATTTTGTTGGTATAAATAGGCTAAAGAAACTCAACAACTGTTTGGACTATGGACGTATTTGGTTGATTGGCTCAATAACTGTTTTTTTAGTTGGTTGGCCTCAGGATAATGTGTCTACTTTGTATTGCAGCCTGTGGACATAAATATCTTTGTCACAATTTGTGCCTGATTATATGACCTGGCTTCGTGGGAGACAACATTTGCCAATATTGCTGAATGATATACAATCCTGCTAATATCCTGCCTATAAGTGCCAGACATGCGCTGCCACAATCCCGGCTAGGCAAGGCAAGAAATTCGTCATATATGTACTCATCCCGGACATGCAACATGAACTTCACTTCAAGCTTGTATCCTGCCTAGCCTAGATAATACTGTATAAACAATCCCTTAACCAATCCTGGAGCTATAATTAGACCATAATCTTATGATCTGCCCATGTGTCTAGTTAATACATTAAGTTGCATTGCGCCTCAATACACCCTACTTTATAATTTTACTCTGTCTAACGCCTGACGATTTTACTTGTCAAGGGGAGATTGTTGGCGCTCAATGAGTTAATACCATAATGGGCCAGGAAAGCTTGCCAGGCAGGAAACAATGCTACAGTATCTGGTTGAGTCTACAAGATTAAGTTGATTAAGATTAAGTTCTACAAGATTAAGTTGGCCAGCCAACTCACTCGGCTGAAAATCATGTTAAATAGTAATACACAATTTGGCCAAAGCAAGTAAGAAATTAATTAATCTATATCTTCTAAATCTGTTGCCATTTACAAATTAACTAGCATTTCACACAAATGTCTTGCTAACACCTGCCAGGTTAGCCTGACCTCCGTGAGACAAATGAACTAACCCTGAAAAGAAATGAACGTTTGCTGTGCTGGCATGGCCAATATTCACAACCTTAAAGGGGAAGGCTTTTTTTCAGATGGTGGAGGGGGCTTATTCGTGAGGTCACTGGGGACTTAATAATAGGGGGTGTACATTATTATACTGGAAAATACATGCATACAGAAACCCTCGCCTTGCTGACAAAACCATTGCATTTTCCGAACATGAAGTATCTAAAGTAGTTGTCATGGTAACACGATAATTTTTTAAGAATATTCTTACAAATGAAAAATTGCCTAAAAATATCACTTTTAATTACAAAATTATCAATTTGCCAACATTTATATGTTAGGTATGTTATTATACGTAATATAAGCCTCAATTTAAGGTAAAATTCAACCACAAACGCTTCGCAAAACGTTTTAAAGTGTTCTTTATAAAACTAAACTGCTTTAATTAAATGGCTTTATCGATAAACTTTGAGTTTGCAATAAAATGATTTCAAATTCTCGCATGCAAATAACTTTGCTTTCTTTTTTATTTATTTAAAAAATTCAATATAATAAAAAAGGGAATCAATATTAAAGATACACTGAAATTATATGCTGTCTTGTTCAGTTGTTTCATGGCGCAAAGGCTGTCGGGTTTTATTAAAAGCAATTATAAAATCAATATTTAAAACAAACTTACCTTCGTTAAAGAATGAGTCTCAGAGTAATGCTTTGCGCGCTTTTTGTTTATGTTTACATACAGGAAATTTCCGTGTCACGTGCACATTCCCTTTACAATTTGCATAATATTGCGTCTTTTGCGTTAATTTTTCACAAATTTTGGTCCTTTCGAAGAACATTTTAGTATTTTTTTGATAAAATGTCTGAATCAGAGTCTGATCAAGATTTGAATGTGTCGCAGTACGATGTAGAGGACGATCTAAATGCGTACGGATCACCGACATACACGGCGCAAGAAGCACAGCTGTTGGTGAATCTAGTTTAATACAAGCTGACCAGGGTAGAACGCAAGTGAGTATAAATACCTTTAGTTTCCTCGTTGTTTGATTTATGATAAATAGTTTGATAGAGTAAATGTTCCGTATATTTATTGATCAAGTTCGTTTCATTTCAGTTTTATAGTTGCAAAAATACGTGTAGCAAACGCAGCGGTAGAAAGCAACGAGGATGCCCATGCCGAGACGCTCAAATGTGCGGATGGCTATTCATGTGGATGGAACGAAGAAGGCATGTTGTAAGAATAAGCTTCAACAGGGAACAGTAGCATGCAGCTACAAATGCCGGAAGAAATGGTTTTGAGCGTCATCAGATCGCGGTAGAGGAAGCGAAACACCACATCACGGTTAGTTTGCATTTATTTGTGTTGACAGTATATAGAATTCATAGTGACATTCATTTTGGTTTCGGAAATATTTTACACTTTCAGGCAAATGTCTAGTTACCGTTAATATCGCCTTTCCTCGTCACCAAAAACGCATTTTAGCACTTATTATAGACAGTCCGGTTTGGCAATAAAGTCGCATGTTTGTATTAATACGTTTCCTGTTGTATCAGCTAGTTATCTGAAGAAGCTCTTGCTTTGATTATGTGATACTGATACACGAAACTTGGAAAGCATTATTTACAGGAACTTAATATTTTTAGGAATTCATTGGCAGTTGGCGAAACGGATACGGCCTTGATTATGCCAAAAATCTGGTGCAATTTGGCGGAACCCCCCAGTTCTTCCAGGGACAATGGCCATCATGGTGTACATATGGGGCATGTCAACCGATGTCAACTGGAGGAAAATAAGTGTTGCAAAAAAATCACATGTGTCACATCATTTGTGACATTCCAAAACACATGCACAGACCGGGATGTATTGGTCATGCTATCCGAGCGAGGTGTGATATCAGGGCAGAAGAGCCAGACTATTCAACAAAGAGCTTTAGAAAGGCAGCATATGGCCAGTACATTTTATGGCGGTATAGGAAATTAGGAAGAGGGAACTGAAAGGTGTGCCTATCGTGTGTTGTGCTGGCATTAAGACACCTCTACCTGGCGAATGATGGCGTCTACATTGGGATTTAAGAGAGCATGATGTAGTTTAAATTATCCATACCATTACGTATCCAAAATTTACAACTAAAATGATTCTTATAATGATATTATCATAAAGTTTTTGTAATATTTGCAAACATTTTTTGCGGGTGCTCCATTTCGCCCCCTTTTGAAATATGTCCCCTCTCTAATAGGCTCCTTTTCAGGAGAAATGTACAACTGTGAGTTTACCCCAGTCTAGTAAACCCAACCCCATTTCATTACAAAGAAACACACGTACATTGATTAGATTAATTACTAATTTCGCATTTACCAAATTTTGTGCTTTATCAAACCCCCGTCCCCCATCCTTCAAAGTTAGCATCTTATTCTCTATTTACATATATTTTGTTGTATTTGGCGACATAGTTTTCTGTTTAATTCTATAAATATATTCTGTAATGTGATTTAATTTTTTTTTATACTTTGTTTTGACGAAATCCATCTGATTGGTTTATTTTTTGTCATGTGATCGCTTTTATATTCTTAGTATAAAAGCTCATGTAATTTTCCCGACCCCCGCTAGTAACTCCAGACGAGGAGCCTTCGCTCGAAACATCGAAATTCTCCTTATATTGTGATATAAGTTCGAAATTCTCCTTAATGTTGCTTCAGGATCATACTCTTCTGCAAATCTATAAAACAGACAATATTTGAACATCTAACAAACAAATAGTTGAAAAGAGTACTGTACATGATACCAAATGGAGAGGTTTTCTTTGTTACTATAAATATGGGAATGGGTCATGTTCAAAATCAGTACAGTAGAAACTAGGAAGTGGATGTCAATGAAGATGTTACAAGTGATCTGATAGTTCTCTCTTACCCTTGAACATCATAAATGCACTGGTCATCTTCAGATTCACTCTTACATTCACTTGAATCACAGGAACTATTAATAAAAAGTCTAGAAGTAAATAAATATTTGGAAAAAGGAAATTTTTAGAATCCAGTAGAGGATAGGAAATGAAGAATCTTTTTTGGATAATAAAATGTACTAGAACATCCCAAAAGGGGAATGGGAAAGTGTTGGGAAGTGTGGATTTTTATCGGATGGCTCATTGCATACTATTTGATTTGCCATCAAAACTCAAAAGATGCTGCTACTTATTAAGACACTAAATTGTGAAAACCATTAATAATCTCAAATGATGGTTCTTCATGGTATAATCCAAATTTAGGATTGACAGATATGGAAATACTCTCAATTCTGCTAATGTCAACATTAGCAGATGTAGGTGCAACATCCATGCCTCTGTTAGGGAAATTAAATTAAATTAACCCTGATTTCCAGTAAACCTGGTTTCATTTTGGTTGTAGCTGTCATAACAGGAGCACGTCCAACTATGTGAAATAGCCAAAACGAGCCAAACGACAGGCATTCGTTGATGACATATGTTATTTTGATTGAGAAATATTGATGTTGAGGATATATATGTAATAGCATGTGAATTTAATAAGAAAGAACAAAATAGATAAGATATACCAGTTGCTATATAACTGAAGACTTTGTATGGAAGCCGGCCTGGGCCGCTGGCTCTCTTAGTCAGGAGACAGCCTGGTAAGGGAGATCTCACTGTGTAGTTATTTTTATAGTAAAAATTACCATTTGAAAGAGGTGAGATGTCACTTACCAGAATAAAGATTTCTCCATCCAAACGCAAACAAATGGGCTGGCCCAGTTGCAGGACGAAAGTTCAAAGATTCCGATGCAAGCTATTTTTAACAACTGTCAAAACAATGTCAAAACAACAAATTTTCCTGGCGAGCAGTTATGAAAGTTTCTCAGTTTCTCAGATACATTCATCCTGCTCACCAGGCCGGCCAGCCCGGCTTCCATGTAAACAGCCTCTTATATTCGCTTACTTAAGAACACATTATGTTAGGCAACAAGGCACTACTATTAAAGCATTTAAACATATATAAAGGATAATATCTACTGTATTTCTTACGTTCTATTGTTTTCAAAGGGGTGACAAACACAAATTTCGGTCCGGTTTGCCATTTATACTAACAGGTGTTGAAGACAGAACATTTGGCAAGGGTCGATCTAAAGTGTAATATACAAAATATATGATCTTATGGGACGTAGATAACGAATCATTTTAAAATATAAAGAAATGTATTGCATTGATAACAAATATGTAGTATTTACCATCGCGCCTAGAGATTCCATTGATTGCAAAGGCTCGTCTTCGCCAAAATTTAGAAGCAAGTGCCGTGCAAAATCACGATGTGTCTTCGTCGAGATCAAATAGAATCTTTTCTGGTAATCCACATCTCATGTACGTCCTTCTTTAATTTTATACGCACAAATCCATTCTCATTTCTTGGCCTTCCACGCTTTGGCGGCGATGCACCAGTCGAAGACACCGTCACACTATGGACTTCAATTTGTCGTTTATTGCAAATAAATATGAAATGCTTAACAGCAGGTCAAGCCATATATTCACAGCCCATAAATTCAGGATAATGAATAATTTATGATGAAAGTTGTTCGGATATTCGAGGATTTAGTCGCACAACTCCTAATATAGGCCTACGAAAGCCGCCATTTTCCGGGCACCCTAAAATGGCCGACAAGCTGCAACCAAGCGCGCAAAGCATTACTCTGAGACTCATTCTTTAACTTCATATATGATGAAGCCTTACCCCCAAACTGGGTTGACTGAGGAGAAACGAATCCTAACCTAATTACAGACTTTCAAGGTGTCATCGCATATCTGAAAATGCTTTTGGAATTCTTGGAAATCGATGGAGAGTTTTTAGATCAAGAATTGCTTTATCTCCTGAAAAAGTTAGCATCCTTGTTCTTGGTGCTATTACCTTGCACAATTATTTGCGAAGTAATTCTACTGCAGGTAAGATTTACATGCCAGAAGATCTTTTTGATCATGAAGATCCTGCAGTCACAGGTAAATTTATTCAGGGAAACTGGCACAGTGATGAAGAATGCATCTATTGGCAGGACTTACCTCCTTGTACTGCCCATAATTCCACATTCCAAGCAAAGGAAATTAGAAAAGAATTTACCGAATATTTCATGATGGAAGGTGCTCTATCATGGCAATGAAGGAGTGCCAATATTACATGATGATATTGATTGTATTTAATTACTGTACTTATTTACAACATAGACCATTTGTATTGAACTATTTTCAACAGAAATCTAATCCCGTTGTTGAACCAAACACTGATTCTATTTGTATTTGTATTTTGTATTTAAAAAAGAACCTCTGTTAGCTAACGCTAGTTTACACGAGGTCTTAAAAATAGGATTACCCTACAAGATAAAAAGTCTATAAATCTAGGTATTCTTAAAAATTACTAAAATACGGTAAAAGTTCAAATAGTTAATAATAATTATATGAACCAGTCTAGCTGTTTAAGAACAGCAGACTTAAACATGGATTTGGAAGATATGATTTTTATAGTATAGTCTAAATTGTTCCATAGACGGATAGCTCTAGTCCTAAAAGCCCGAGCTAAAAAGGTTTTCTTCTTTAACATAGGTTTCTCTAACAACATATTATCACTTCGACACCTCGACGAAAATCTAGTATTGTGTTCATGAGTAATTTCAAATGGTTTAAAATTCACGTAAATTGCATTTGGTTCACCAGAATAAAGTACATTATGCAATGCCATTAAGGTTCTGACATGAATCCTTTGTCTCACTGTTAACCAACCTATTTCATCATGGAGATTTTCCCTATATATTTCATCAACCTTATATCCTAGGATCAATCTGGCGGCCTTGTTCTGAAGTTTTTGTAAATTATTAATCGACTCTTGATTTTGCGCAGATCCCCAAACCGTACAATAATAGTTCAATTTTGACAGTATGAGTGCCTCAGCGATAATCTTTAAAACTTTTGATGGAATATATCTGCTGAACTTGAACAGTAAGCCAAGAGCTTTGGAACAATCTTTAAGTAGATCTTCACAATGCTGCTTCCAACTTAAGTTCTCGTCAACCTGGACGCCAAGGAGTTTTACACATGGAAGTTGTTCAATGATTTTATCTTTAATGGATAAGTTAAGCGATGGAGCTGATTTAATCTTCTGCCGACTTCCAACAAGGATACTATTTGTTTTATCAGCATTAAGAACAAGACGATTCTTCGTGACCCATAATTCAACTTTAGATAAGTCAAGTTGAAGTTTATCTGATATGAGTCTGGCGTTATGTCCAGATTGGAACGGAGTGATATCATCGGCGCACAAGGTGATATCAGCTGTAGTTAAGACTGTTGGTAAATCATTAACAAACAAACTGAAGAGCAGTGGGCCGAGACAACTACCCTGTGGCACCCCACAAGTCATCTCGATCGGATTAGAAAAAGCACCATTGATATATACGGTTGAGGTTCTCCCACTTAAATATGACTTGATCCAGTTAATCGCATTATCTGAAAAGTTATAACATTTCAATTTCAGAAGCAGAAAATTATGATCAATCAGGTCGAAAGCAGCTGAAAAGTCCAACAAAGCAGCACCAGTAAGCATACCATTCTCCATGTTGTCAAGGCAACTGTCAGTCAGATGTAAAAGTGCTGATTCAGTGCTATGATTGATTCTATATGCATGTTGATTCTTGAGCATTAAGTTATGTTCGGAGACATAGTGACAGATTTGTTTATGCGCAAATTTTTCGTGCAGTTTACTTAATACATTTAGAAGACTGATGGGTCGACTATTTATATCTTCAAAAGGCTGTTTCTTATCTTTGGGAATCGGGTGTAGTTTAGCTACTTTCCATTGATCAGGAAATATTGACTTCGCATATGAACAGTTAAAAATGTATCTAATAGGTTCCGCTATGATATTCGACGCAATTCTAAGTAAAAAATTATCAATGCCGTCTACGCCTGTCACTTTAGTATCTGGAAGCTTAGCAAGGCAGCTGTGAACTTCTAAAAAGACTTAAAGATGAGAACTCAAACCGACAGTTTTTTCCAGTCATTATTTCGGTAATTGATTTAGTTACATACTCCGTATCTATCGGGTTGGACATCTCAAATCTATATTTCTTTATTTTTTCATTAAAGAACTTTGCGAAATGATTGGCAATATCTTTAGGTTTTGTGTAAATTTCACCATTACTCTCTGCATAAGTTGGTATTGGACAATTTGAGCGTCCTAACAGATTGTTTATTGTTTTCCACATTGACTTTGGATCTTTTTTGGTATTATTAATAACTTCAAGAAAATATGCTCTTTTGCTTTCTCTGTTGACCTTAACGACATGGTTTCTCAATTTCCATTTCTATTACTGTTTTAGTTTTATTATATATAAAATGTAGTGTCTTTATATGCAGTGTATGGTGTGCAAGAGGCATTGCCTAATTGTGTTAGCATAATATATTAATTAACCAACTATTTGGAGCAAACTTATTTCAACAAATTAACAGTAACATAAAAGTCTTTATTG
Source organism: Paramuricea clavata (assembly GCA_902702795.2). NCBI lineage: Eukaryota > Metazoa > Cnidaria > Anthozoa > Malacalcyonacea > Plexauridae > Paramuricea > Paramuricea clavata. The sequence continues at coordinate 1,933 of CACRXK020016538.1, read as the reverse complement.
GCAAACAGCAAGGGTTTTATATTAATGCTTTTGCTACTGGTGAGCATGCAGTAGCTAAACAAAAAGTGTAGAGCAGGCAATAAAAATATAAAATTAATCTTGGAATTAATAAATGCACCACTAATATTTGGGTTGATCTCAATATACATTTGTATGTAAATTCAAGATTGTTTATCATTTATTTTAATTAGGCAAGATTTCTTTGCAGCAAGTTGCTATACACTAGTTGCATGCTGGCTCCTATTCAGCAAGGGGCACTTTAAATTAGGCACCCCTAATTTAAAAAAAACATATTGTTGAAGGGAGGTGCGGGTGGGAAGGGTGGGCGTGGTTGAACCATCAAAACAATTTTTGGGTCAATTTTTAGTTACAATTGACTTTTTTTATTTCATGCTTTTTTGGCACCCCCTATACACTTTGGCACCCCACAAAAAATGGCTTGCTGTGGGCCATGACCCCCCCCCCCCCACTGGTTTACACACTGTTACAGTATCATGTTTTCATAATCTTTTATCAGTTTATGTGCATCCACATAAGCCTTTTGTGCCTAATTTGTGGTTTATATCTTTAAAAAATCTTCATGTTGCAATTAAGCTAGAAAGGCTTAATTTTTATGTACACAAAAGAATATTTAATAATTTACAACCATGAAAGAGGTCCGTTGTTTGTTGAGGTCACTACACTCTATAATTTGAAAAACCCACCACCAATCATATTGCTCTGTATTTGTGGTGTTGATTTCAGAGCAATAAGATCTTTTGAACTATGTGCAGGTGATTCTGATGAGTAGTGACCTTGGCTTTGTGCAGGAGGACTATTTAGAGACATGAACATTTTTCAAGGAGAGGGAGATGTGTTGTGCGGCATTTCTGGAGAGTTGGAATGGCTTCGGAATCCTGGTGAGATACTTCTTTCAGAGGACTGTGAAGAGGGGGAACTACTTCTGAACACCTGTTGTGGAAAACTGTGAAACATGGGTAATTGATTGTTTGGGTAGACTGTTTGCATTTGCATGAAACCTTGTTGCCATCCTTGCTGGAAACCAGCCTGAAACCCCTCAGCTCTTGCCAGGATTGCTGTAAGTTGCTGGTACCATGACTGCCCACTTTGCCTGACAACTTTTCTGTTAGTGCTTCCTATAACTTGACTTTTGCTTCTTCTACATTCTCTTTGGAACATTTAGTTGACTTTTTTTTGTTTTAGGTGCAACATGTTTTAATGTTGATGTAGCTGTGTCGGAATTTGATCGATCACATGAAAACAACATGCATTTGTAAAATGGCCATGTGGACTTATATACCTTTGACCCACCTGTCCCTGCCTTCTTACTGCCTTCATGCCTTGCACGTTCCCTTTCATAGATTGTTACCAGGTTGTGCCACTCTTGTTGTATTTTATCAATGCTGTATTTATAGTTCAACTTTTCTGCCAAAGTTTCTAAGTTAACGCTTTTGAGGTCTCGATTCCTATAATACTCTAGCTTGGAGTCCCACAGCATTGGATGTTGTTTATAAAATGTTACCAAAGCCTCCTTTTCATCATCAGTCATGGCCATTTGTTTAGCTTCCTTTTCTTTTTCTATGTCTAGTCAAAACAGATATAGAAAAAGAACTTAACATTCTCATTAAAAATACTGAACATGAACAAACTTATTTGAAGACTGTGCAGCTGTGAAAGAACTCTTTTAAATTCCTCTTCTTATTTTCTATTCTACTTTAATTCATATTCCACCTTTATTGCTGCATATTAACATTGCAATGTTTCAATACAAGTTGCAGACTTTTTAAACATGTTGCATCACAAAAATCCTTACTATTTGTTGCATTAATTAACAATAAGTAAAATACTTCGTGCTTATGCAGTTGAAAAACTTAAATATTAATTTGTATTTATTTCAACAAAGCCTGCCATACAGGTGTATAAAAAAAACTGC
>CACRXK020016536.1:0-11290 GCA_902702795.2 Paramuricea clavata | reverse complement strand
ATATATATATATATATATATATATATATATATATATATATATATATATATATATATATATATATATTGTTCTGGAAGCAGAATTCAGTTGAAAGGCATAGGTCAAGTAAATCAAGAATGTCTTGTATATTAAGTTCTGTCTTTGTTTGCCACGAAGTATTGTTAGTAAGTAGTTTTTCAGTTATTAGTCGTGCAGTGTCAAGTGGGATGGAAGTGAACAAAGAGACAACATCAAAGGAAATCAAGATTTCATCAGGTTCAACGTGGACGTCTTTTACTTTCGCGCGACAGAAAGGCGTCAACATTCTTAACAGAGTGTGGTGATGTACTCAACAGAGGTTTGAGGATATCAGCGAGGTATATATATATATATATATATATATATATATATATATATATATATATATATATATATATATATATATATATATATATATATATATATATATGTATGTAGTGGTTTTTCAGTTGTTTTCAGACGAGTGTATACCAAACCGGGCAAGCAGAAAATTCTACTTGACCCCGGCTGGGATTCGAACCTGCGACCTTCGCATTTCTAGAACGATGCTCTACCGTCTGAGCTACAAGGTCAAGCTGAGAACGCCTTGTTAAGTTATGTTAGTTGCATTTCGGAGGTTAGTCCTTCAATGCGTAAAGCCAGCTATTAGTCTGGCAGACTAATGAGAGCAAGTTCAAGCTCTACACAGAGTAGAGACATACAGAAACGTAACTAGTGTACCCACCTTTTTTGTGCGCATGCTCGGCAAGTCACTAGATGCATGCATCTGATTGGATGACGACCTGATGACGACTCACTTTAAACTTGCTGAGCACGCGCAGTTGATCATTTTTTGCCCGGTCGCCTGAAAAAAAGTGGGTACATGAAAACGTAAGCTTCCGCAGTGTTTACAACGGTCAGTTACGTCTCTGTATGTCTCTACTACTCTGTGATATAAATACGAATGTCTCACGTTTCTAGACGTGTACCAAACTGCACTGACGAGGCGTAGAACGCCGAAACATTCATGTCTGCAGATTGTACTATTACGCTCCTTCACCTCAGTGTTGTTGAGCACTCTGCGGAGTGTCTATTAGCGATGGGTGTCTATTAGCGATAATGCAAAGCTCACTTCCCTTGTGGTCGTTTGAGCACTCTGGCCCCATTACGCTCTGCGCATGTCTGGGTGCGTTGAGTCACCGTGTTGTACCACATGCCTTGGTGAGAGCACAGTTAATAAAATATTTATTAACTGTGGTGAGAGCAAGGTATCTATCTATCTATCTATCTATCTATCTATCTATCTATCTATCTATCTATCTATCTATCTATCTATCTATCTATCTATCTATCTATCTATCTATCTATGTATATATATATATATATATATATAGATAGATAGATAGATAGATAGATAGATAGATAGATAGATAGATAGATAGATAGATAGATAGATAGATAGATAGATATATGATAGATAGATATATATATAGATATTTTTATAGATAAATAGATATATATATATGCAGGGTGTATCAGAAAAAAGTAGACAATTTTTCAACGTCACATATGAATGACTGATCAAAGACAAAGGTATACAGTTAAATATCATGAAATATCATAAATAGGCTATTAAAATGTGTATTACATATGTATGTAATCCTCCTACAACTCCAAACTTTATTCTAATGAATTAAACTCAATACTATGGTGAATACGATATACAAGCTTCTACTGAAATATTTCAGAAACAACATGAGCAAACGAAAATCTTCAAAATAAGTTATTATATCATTTCAGAAGTTCTTAAAGGAAATGGCAATATATTTTTTTATTTTCTCTTTTAATTTGAAGAAACTTTTAGGACTATATAAAAACGCTTTTACCGTTTTATCATATCTTGTGTACAATTTTTGTGTTCAATTGTGTACATACACGGTGCAATTTTTCTTGCAACTTGCAATGCAATTCTACTCTTGAGAGATGTAAAATTGCCAAATACGAGTCTTCATTACACTCCGCTGACGTTTTCTCAACATATCGAAAATTCTTCACTGATTTCACTAATTAACATCTCTCAAGAGTAGAATTGCATTGCACGTTGCAAGAAAAATTGCACCATGTAACATGCCCTAAAGTTACTTCTACAAATAGTTCGATCGAAAGGAATGAAATGACGAAATGGCCGCCATCTTCAATTTTTGTAGATATACATGAACGTCACAACAGGGGTCACGCAACACTCTCCTCCGCAGAGGCTTTTTTGGCTGGTCAAGTAAGTAGTAAAGGGCGGGATTCGGGTTGAGAGAAATTTCATTTCTCAACCCGCAACCGCCCGAATCCCGTTCTCAACCCGCCCCCGCCCGAATCCCGCCCGTTGCCTGCTACTCACTTGGCCGTCACGCAATATTTTTATCTTGACAACCACTAACCATTTTGCACTCTATACTCAAAACCTTAAAACATCTACCAATCAATATTTGGTCAGCAACGAATACTTTTATATGGTTAATCACTGTTGTGACGTCACCAAAACTACCGTTAATGAGATCAAAAATTTATTCAAGATGGCGTACATCTCCTCTATTAAGTATGCTTCAAGTGAAAACATTTCAGGAACTATGCAAGATATGAAAAATAGGTAAAATAAGTTAAAACGTAAAAAAAGTTAATATGGTTAAATAAATTAATATGTTAAAAGTTCTTTCAAACGAGAAAATAAAAATTTATATTTCCATTTCCCTTTAAGAATGAGATGATAAAAATAATTGAGGTTAGGAAGTAAATCGCCTTCGCGTATCCTTCGGAGAGTACTCGGATAACTGTCGGTATTATGAAAGAACGGGCACCCAAACCATTTCTTTCTTTCTTATTTTTCGAGGAAAATAAAACAAATCTCATTCTAACGTGTTCCTTGATTTAGTCAGACGTAAAATTTGTGGTCTTTTTGACAGATTTTACTAATAAGACCAGTTCTCAAGAAAACCCTCACGCCTAGTTCCCAAATAGGCCGTGGGCCGTTGTGCGAAAAAGTGCTTAGAAAAGCAATTTCGTGACAACCCCCTGGGGAATAGATTTTCTGTACGAAAAACCGCATATAAGATTTTTTTTGATCATTCAAATAGTCTTTGAGTTATTGCTGTTTTAAATGTGAAAATTGGACCAAAATTTCACAATAATCACTGAGTACTAGGTCAAAAACGCGTTTTTGACAGCGTAGAACTCGAAAACAATTTGAGATATAAAAAAAACTGTTTAAATGTCTTATATGTAGATTTTTGTAAGCTTTCTGGTGATGCAAGTAATTGAATACAAAATGTCACATTTTTTTGCTGTAATACAATATAATAGAGGATAATCACTGATCACCCGTTTTCTCGTTGTTTGGCAAGTTTTTTGCTTGGGAACTTTTTGTGGTAATTGAGCATCTATGGTACTATGAATTGAACCTAGGCTTTCTGATGATGCAAGTCATTTTTGTTGTAATTGAATACAAAATTTCACGTTTTCTTGCTGTAGTACATTTTAATAGAGAATAATCATTGATCACCGATTTTCTCAGTGCTTGGCAAGTTTTTTTTGCTTGGGAACTTTTTGTGGTAATTGAGCATCTATGGTACTATGCATTGAACCACAGAAAATCTATTCCCCAGGGAGTTGCCACAAAGCGAAATAAGTTTAGCCAACGGCCCACAGCCTAAAAGAAGGCAATTTAAGTTATATATTTTTAGATGAAGTGAGAACAGAACTCCAAACTTCTACACTCATTCATATGTTTCTGTGCATTTCCCCCAGTGGCTACACCACTGGTATTAGAGTATATCACTGAATAACTGAACAATATTGTAACTACTATATACAGTACCCCTTGTATTATGTTAATGTCAGGGATGAAACTTTTTCATGTGATTGTCCAATTTCTTGTTTGAGTCAAAACTGCTCCCACATTGAGAACAAACAAATTGGATTTCAGTTGGATCACTGCAAGTTCCTAACTCACTATTAGCATTCTTACACTTGTGCTTTTTCATGGTTTTGGCAAAACGGAACTTCTTGTTGCAAACGTTGCACTCAAATTTTAGGGCAGAATGTATTTTCTTATGCTCGACAAGGTTACTTGCTTTTGGGAATGCTTTCTCACAGAGATCACATTTAAAAGGCCTTTCTCCAGTATGCGATCTTTTATGAATTGTTAAATCACTAGTTCTGGTATAAGCCTTGTCACACTGATCACATTTATACCGCTTGTCATTCTTGTGAACTTTTCCATGAAGCCGCAACTCACCAGCACTAGGAAACTCTTTTTCACATGTTGAACATCTGTACTCTTTGACTTTATTACTTTGATGCATTCTCTTTGTATGACGCAGCAATGATTTCTGATCACGAAAACCTTTTCGACATGTTTCACAACTGTATGGTCTTTCAACAGAATGAGTCTTCTTATGGTATTTCAAATCATTTGACCTTAAAAATCGTTTCTCACAAATATCACACTGATGAGGTTTCTCCCCAGTATGTGTTCGTTTATGACTTACAAGTTGGGAAGGTTTGGTGAAAGCCTTTTCACAAAGATCACATTTGTGTGGTCGTATTCCAGTGTGTGTACGTGTGTGGTACATTAAGTCACTTGCTTTTGAAAATGATTTTTCACAGGAATCACATTGGTGGGGCTTAACTTTCAGATGTGATCTTTTGTGGAAATTCATGTCCCATCTTTTAAAAAAAGTCTTTTTGCAAATGTCACACTCAAAAGGCTTTTCATTATTGTGCATTCTTTTATGTGCAGCTAAGTTTGATGGAATCGTAAATACCTTCTCACAAATATCACATTTGTGAGGGTTGTCCCCAGTATGTGTTCGTTTATGGTACATTAGCATGGTTGACTTGATAAATGCTTTGTTACAAACATCACATTGATAAGGTCGTTCTCCAGTATGGGTACGTTTATGATGAACTAAATCATGTGCTCTTAAGAATCCCTTGTTACAGATGTCACATTTGTGGGGCTTTTCTCCAGTGTGTATTGTCTTATGTGACCTCAAAAGACCAGGTTTGTAAAACTTCTTTCCACATACATCACATTCATGCAGGTTTTCACCAGTATGCAATCTTTTATGATACATCAACTGAGTTGACTTGGAAAAGGCCTTGTTACATGTGTCACATTGATAAGGTCTTTCTCCTGTATGCATGCGTTTGTGAATAAGCAAGTCATGTGACCTTCCAAATGCTTTTTGACATACGTCACATTGGTGTGGTTTTTCCCCGGTATGTGTTCGTTTATGAGCAGCAAGACGGCTTGGTGTCAGGAATGTCTTATCACATGCATCACAACCGTAAGGTTTATCTACACCATGTGTTTTTTTGTGATGTGCAAGAATCTTAGCAGTAATATATGCTTTGTCGCAGAGATCGCATTTATGAGATTTTTCTTGATTTGGGTCAGCATGCTGGGTTGCTTTGTGATATTTCATGTCACTGCGACGTCCAAATCCTGTCTGACAAATATCACATTTATAAGGTTTTTCTCCAGTGTGCTTCCTCTTATGAACGACTAGATCTTGTGCTCTGGGAAACGTTTTTTGACAAATGTCACATGTGTTTGGATTGTTATCAGAATGCATGTTTTTATGATATTTTAAATCACTTGCCCGGTAAAATGCTGCATCACAGCCATCATTATCACATTTAAAAGGCTTGTCTCCAGAGTGAACTCTTAGATGATACATCAAATCATTTGATCGAGAAAATCCTTTTTCACAAACACCACATTTATAAGGGCGGACTCCTGAATGTACTTTCTTGTGTGAAACCAAATGGCTGGGTTTGAAAAATGATTTTTTGCACAAATCACATTGATAGCATCTGTCACGATTAGTTTCATGTGCCTTCATATGGCTGTCCAATTCATCAAATGTAGAAAATATCACCTCACATGCAACACATTTCAAAGATTTATCTTTACATTCAGGTTTATTAATGCAATGGGAACGTAGCATATCTTGCGAGACAAAATGTTCGTTACACCCTTTACACTTGAATTGCTTTTTCTTGGAATGTGTGTTTTTATGAGTTTTTAAATCCTTTGATCTAGCAAAGCCCTTTTGACAAATATCACATTTGTGTGGTCGGGTATGCACCTTTTTGTGTTGCACCAAATTAGTTGGCGACAAAAATTTTTTCTCACAAATATCACATTGATGGCTTCCTTCACCAGCATGTGCTTTAGTTGTGTGAATTTTTAAGTCACATGCCCTAGAGAAACTCTTCCCACATGTAGAACACTTGAAAGAATTGCTACCTTTACATTGGTTTTTCATGTGGGCATCTAAGCTATCTTGTGAAGAAAAAGACTCTTTACAAACAGTACATTGGAACTCGGTGGTGTGGTTCTTCTTGTGACCTTGCAATTCGCTTGAGGTGGAGAATACCTTCATACAAACATCACATTCGAAGCACACGTTATCAGTACACTGAGCTGATTCTGCGTGTGACTTGAGATGAACGGTCAAGGCTTGTTGCGACGAAAATTTCGCTTTACATACATCACAGGTAAAGGAATTTTCACTTGTTTGTTCAGTCAACATATCCAAACTAGTACTTATAAGTTTAGAAAATGTTTCATCCCATGTGTCTGATTCCGGTGCAGAATCCTCCGCGTCACTAAAATCAAAATCTTCGCTCATTTCCTACTCACCAGTCAGCACTTGCAGTTTAACCAACTTGTCTTCTTTATTACCAACGCAATTCTCTAAACCAATACTCCTTATTCAGCCAAGAGAAAGCCTTACTCAACAATTTCAATTTTGTTTTTATAAATTCAATACAAACTACAAAGCCACACAAAGCACTCCTTTATTCAATGATTTTTCTACATCCGGGGCTTCAGTTTCGCCAAATTTGGAGATTTGCGCCCCAATGTTGAGACCAGCGGATAAAAGTAGTTGTACCACCAAAGTACTTCATATGGTCTTACGGTATACATGTAGTTGCAGCAGTGAACTGGGTTGCAGTCTTGCAGATGATATTAAATTGTGTTTCTTACTTTCTTCAGGAAATGTTAAAACTACAAAACTTTGTGTTAGTACACATAATACAGGTAGGTAATTATTTTATGAAATTATTGTAAGAAGTTTATTTTTGTTCTTTCATGAGACAATTTTAGCTGTCACGACTGTGGGAGTCAGTGAGCCTGCCCAGAGATGGAGTTTGTCGGTGTCACAGTGATACGAACATCCCCGTGGATTTAGTATCCCCACACTAATATCCCTAGGGATAAAAGTACCCCCGGTGGGGATACCTACAACACTAGAAGCGAAAGTATGTAATATTCAAAATATGAGTAGGAGGAAAGTCATTTATCTGTGCCTTTATTTTTGTAGCAGCTTTCAGCTTGATTGAGCAATAACAGGAACTTTTATTAAGCCCAACTGGCGTTTTTATTGTTATTAAATAAAGAATAAGCTGCTGTTTCTATGTACTCACCATTTCAACTGTTTCTTTGTAGTAATCTGGTCAGTAATAGCGCTTTTGAATCTTGTTAATCGTATTATCCCTTCCACAGTGACCTGCAAAAGGGGCAGAATCGAGGGCAGAATGACATTCTTCGAAAACTTTCTGTCTCTCATCTTCTCGAATGACAAGTCTTCTATTTAATGTCCCTTCTTTTGTTTTATCGAGATAAAACAAGTTTGAATTCGTGTCAACTTCAATTTTTTTTGCAAATCTGCACAATATCGCTTTTTCTTGCTTTGTAAAATTCGATGGATACACTTGGTTTTTCACATATCCCAGTAGATTACCATATTTAATTGCATCCATTGTGAATAAATTAATAAATTAAGTTTCCTGCCAATTTTGTTTCCCGCGAAATGTCAGGGATACCTGTATCCTTAGTGATGTGGGAATGTAGGCATTGTAGGGTGGTTCTTTAGGGATATGCAGAACACGACCGTCATATTGCTGGGGATACACATATCCCTAGTGAGGTGAGCATGGGGATACACATATCCCTAGTGATATTAGTAGGGGATACACAAAAGACGGGGATACTCATATCACTGTGACAGGTTAACCAAGTCAAATCTGAGTCCGAGTCAAATCCGAGCCCGAGTCAAATGTCCGAGTCATTGTTTAATCAATGGTCTTTGCAGTTCAATGACTTAGTACCCTAACCATAATCCCACTCCTAACTTACCCTAACCCTATTCAACTGTGAATTTTATTCAATTTTGGAGTTTGTCGGTTACTGACTGACTCAAATCCAAGTTCGAGTCAAATGTCCGAGTCACTGTTTAACTGTCTTTGTCGATAAAATGACTTTAGTTAGTACCCTAAACCTACTCGATCCTAACCCTATTCGACTTCACTTTCGTCCTTTTTTTACGCGACTCAGCATTTAATTGACTCGGGCTCGGGACTGACTCGGGCTCGGGACTGACTCGGGCTCGGATTTGACTCTGTAAATGGATTTACTCCCCAGGGATGCACATATTTCAATAAATTGCTGGGTGGTTTTCGGACAATCTGGGACCGACTTTCTTGTAATCTACAACCAGTGGCAGCTAACCAGTCCCAACTAAGCTTCCCCAGACTGGAATGTAAAGTGTGTACACTGGGACTTATGGGGGATAGTTAGGTATACTGTCTACACACACAAATTTGGCGTACATATGGCATACATTTGTTTACATAGACTAGCCTGACTGCAAAGTTTGGAAATTGCACGCCAGAAATTTAAAAAATGTAATAGTAAAGATATAGAAAGCATCAAAATTGCCGCCGCCATATCTCCGCCGCGTGCGCAAACTTTCCACACTGGTAGACTAGTAATTGTTCAGAATTTGGACCAAACAGGTTTATACTAAAAAGGTGTATTTGCAGGGGCGCCAGAAGCAATGCGAAGTGGCAGGGGCAGCCATTTCACAAGGGCACTTGCTTCTCAGCCATCATTTTTCTGGGCGGCAATAATTGTTAAAACTTTACTGTATGGATACTCGATTACTTGTGGCTATTATGTTGAAACTTTTGTGCATTTATATTTCCAAAATTGGCATACATTCACATGTGCCTGAAACGATCGCATGCAAAAAGTTAACTTTCCAGTTTCCAGACTGGAAGCTAGCTTCAGTTCCACAATTTAATTGAGGCTTGGGAATGCCATTACTGCACTTTCCGACACAGAGTCAATGCATTTGGATGAAAAAAATGCTCTGTATAGCAAATCTGCAGTCCTTTCAGCTATGTCGGTAACAAAAGGTAGAAGCATTGCAGTGTTTAAGGCAAGTACACAAGCAAAATGTGGGTGCAAAATATGGGTATTTGTGTCTGACTCATCCCCAGTTATCTCTGTGTTAATAAATTTTCACGCGTGGGTGGAAACAGGAAATGTAGCAAGGGCAGCTTCCGCCTGAGCTTGAAAATTTATTAACACAGAGACAACTGGTGACGAGTCAGTATTTGTGTGTGTAAAAAGTGCACACAACTTCAATTCTTAAAGAAATTAATTTCTTTCTTGAATGATCAAATTGTGTACTGGTACATGACCGTACATGAGTCCAATTTGCAAAAAATGTGCACATCTGCTTGAAAAATACCCACAGAATATCATTTGTGTGCATAGCAAGTTTAGCTGTCTGATAACACACCATGAATAATCACACCTCCAAACACAAAAATGCATGGTGCGGGTAAGCAAGAGCAGTTTAGCAGACCCTGCATCAATAATGTACCCATGAGCTCATGTGTTGTAACTATCTTCTTGTGTGAACTGAAGTTCACATATATGGCCTAGTACCCCAACTCAAATCCTAACCTCAAAAATTAAACTGTTGAGGTCTGCTAAACTACACTCTAGCCAGATGATGACATGAGATACTCTTACCTTAATGTTCTTACAAAATGAATTGATTGCTTAATTTAAACATACTAAAAGCACATATAAACTGACTAGCCGTACTCTTAACTGTGCATCAGAGGTCATAGGTGTATGAGGCAGCGGGGGGGGCACCCCCCAAAATTTTGGAAAACCATGGAAATTCAGACAAATGCTGGAAAAATCAAGAAAATTCAGGCAGATTTATCAGAAAATAGGTTAAATTCAGGTAATTTCATTACAGTCCTACATAAAATTCGGGCAAGCTTTCAACTGCCCCCCCCCCTCCCCCTGGAAAGCATCAGCCCTGCATGCCTGTGTCAGAGGTCTTCAAACTTTTGCACAAAGAATCTACCATGGTGCTGTCACCATAACTGAGATATTGTACAGTATTATTTCACAGAAGACAGTAGTAAATTGCCAGAAGTCAAATTGTGGTCTGGATTCTGGAAACTTGGCTTGGCCAAAGTTTTTGTTAATCTTTTTGTTCATGTTTATCAATGCAATTTGTGCATAGTAAAGACAATGTATTTTTGGACAATGACTCAATCAGGATGTGTTTGCACTGTTTGTTCCCAGTTGTTGAGACAATTAGTCAGCAACAAGTTGTTATTATCACTTTGGTTGATGACAGTAACAGACTGGCACGAGCTTGTTGTCATCAGACTTGTTGGAACAACTTGTTGCGAGTCTGTTGACCTTATCAACCTTGTTACAACTTGTTTCAGACATGTCAACAATTGGGACAACAACGACAATTACAATCTGCTTATTGACTAAGCAACAGGTTTTTTATTATCAACCGCACTACTACTTAGTAAACTGTCCTGTCCATTTTTGCTTTTCAATAGTAAACATGTCGACAAATGAAGATTCTGGTGCCTTTAAATGTACGTTGTGTACTAAATCTTTTGAGCAACAAGAACATCTTGATCTTCATATAAAATGGCATAATGGTTGTAGACCTTATTCCTGTAAAGAATGTGGAGCAAAAATGAAATACAAAGGCAGCTTAACAGTTCATATGAAGCTGCATAACACTGAACGACCTTATAAATGTTTGAATTGTGAAAAATCATTTTCAAAATACAGTTATTTAGAGCGACATCTGCGAGTCCACACAGCAGACAAACCGCACCCATGTGATGTTTGTGAGAAGACATTTCGTGAGAAGGCGCACCTAGCAGCACATGCTCGAACTCATTCAGGAGCACGACCATTTATTTGTACGGAATGTAAAAAATCATTTCGTTATCGGTCTAACCTTGCAGTACATATGCGTACCCATAACGGAATCAAGCCGTATAAATGTTGTAACTGCGAGAAATCCTTTGCTGAGTCCAGTAACCTCGACAGACATTTGAGAAGTCACGAAGGATCCAAACCATTCACATGCGATATTTGCCAAAAACAATT